>PVLC010011086.1:7894-48376 GCA_004027655.1 Graphiurus murinus
AGAGAGAGAGAAGTGGAGGGGGGAGAGAGAGAGAGACAGAGTGGAGGGGGAGAGGGAGAGAGGGGGAGGGTGAGGGGGAGAGGGGGAGAGGGACAGAGAGAGAGAGGGAGACAGAGAAGTTCACTCCATTTTTATTTTGTTTTAATCAGAGGTTCTGCCTCTTTCAAGGTTTAAACTAGATTCTCTGTTCACAGAGGAGGCATTTTCCCTGTGAAGCTAGGAAATTTCTGTGGTCTTTTCCTGCCAACCCCTACACATCCTTCAAGGAGTAGGAGTTGTTTGGTAACTGAACACACAGTCTCATGAAAATCCCAGTGAGAGGCTTCCCTTTGGGGAGGGTGATGGGGCGCAGCAGAAGCAGATTTTAATCACGGGTTTGCCTCTTCCTGGTCTCTATGTGTGGCTTACTCTGCCTCCACCCAGGGAGTAGGTGGAGTGGAAAGTCTTATTACAGCTTCCCAACCTTGGACATCTCCCCCACTGCCTCTTCCAAGAGCAGAAGCTCCACCAACTGAGCGACATTAAAATTAGGCAATTGAAAAGGTACCTGGAAATACTCATTCGTCTCTATTTTTTGAATAGCATACTCATCCCTACCCTGAGTGCTAAATGTGCACAGATAATACAGTGAAATCTTTTTTTTTTTCTTCAGAAAGTGGTAACAAAGGGTGGGTAGGACAACCGAGTAAAGAAGGAAATGCCATCAGCATGTTGTGATGTAGTGGGGATGCACCTTAAGTGCATTCATGGTGTGAAGAAGGTGCTGAACGCTGCATCTGCAGTGGTCAAGGACAGCCTTGTGGAGGAGGCGATATTTTAAGTTGGGTTTTTCAGGGAACTAGAAGTTTTCCAGGTGGCAAATGAGGGATAGAAGATTCTTGATCAAATTCCTAAAAACTTGGGACAGCAGTGCTGCAGAGTTCCATGATCAGGAGGACAGACAGTATAGGTGTGTGTGTGTGTGTGTGTGTGTGTGTGTGTGTGTGTGTGTGTGTGTGTATGTGTGTGGTCTGTGGTCCACTTAATTTTCACCTCTTTCAAGGAATTCCCAAAAGGAATTTGACTCCTCACTAGAGTCAGAGCTGAAGGCTGATTCTTCCAAATCTGACTCTCTGCTAATGCTTGAGCCCCTCTACGCACTCATAAACAGTTGTGCTAGGTTGCACCCTTGCACACCTGGATAAGATGGGAACATTTCCCAGAATCTCCTTCCCTGGGTAGCTTTGAGCTACTAAGGGCCAAAGGAAGAACTTGGGAGAGATTTGCAAAGCAGGAGTGAGGCAGCAGCCATGATTTTGGGTCTTCTTCCTGACTGAAAGTATTGCTGACCAAAAGTAGGTCTGACTTCTCCACTAGGACCCTGTGTCAACTCAAGGTGCTTGACTAGCATGTGTGAGACCTCAGCTTCTATCTCTAGCTTGCAAAAGCAAAAAATACAAACGAAATAAAACAAAACCACCCTACATAAACAGTGGGTGCAGAACCTGAAGCTTGGCACTGTGTCCTCTGGGTATGGACTTTCTCTCCCATCCTGCCTTCTGTGATCTGCCCCTCTGCCAATGATCAAATAAAGTTGGCACATTCCTGGGACACATCCGGAGTGCAGCATCAGACACTTAAAAAAATGTTTCTGACATATGAGGAGAGAGAGAGAGAGAGAGAGAGAGAGAGAGAGAGAGAGAGAGAGAGAGAGAGAGAGAGAGGGAGAGAGAGAGGAGGAGAGAGAGAGAGAATCTGGATTGTCAACTTGATTGGACTGAGAGATGCTTGGGATTAAGAGACTTCTGGTTGGGTTGATGAGATGATTGGCAGGTGGAACAGCAAATTGAGGGAGAAGTCCCATCGTGAATGTGGGCTACTCTGTCCAATAGGCTGTGGTCAGGATAGAACAAAGGGTAGAAGAAGGAGGAAGAGGCAAGAAGGAAAGCTTGTTTCTTCCTGAGCGGTGCATCTGCTGCTGCTGCTGCTCTTGCTAGAGGATCGACGACTCCAGCACCTTTGCTCTTCCAGCATGGACTCTCACCAATGATTTTCCAGGCCTTTCCATCTTGGATCAAGGCTGCATTGCTGCGCCCTTGTGTTCAGAGGCTGCAGCTTCTTGGAGTAAGCAGTTTCCTGCAGCACCCCTGAGTGTAGGTGGTTACTTTGGGACTCCTCAGCTTCTGAGCGTGTAAGCCAGTTTGATAAATCCCATTTTGTAATATATGTATCCTGTGTATTCTATTTCTCTAGAGAGTCTTGATTAATACAGATGGTGCCAAGACACAGAACCTCCTTCATTCCCCATGAGGCAACAGGGTGTCAGGAACGCCAGGAAGAGACCTCCTGGGAGGGGCACCTATGAGGAGCCAGGAGTGGTGACTGCCGCAGGTCAAGCCACTTCAGGCTTCTTCGTCCGTCCTTTTGTCCCTGAGATGTTTTCCAGCTCTGCTGTGCAGAACCACCCTCTCTCCTTCCTCATTGGAGCACAGCCCAACCAGCAAAGCTTCCAGCTCCTGCAAGCAACAGGGACTGACCCAGGCCTCCTCCTTCCTCTGTTCAAATTTCTCATGGAAAACATTCTGATTCACAAACTCAGGGCAGCACAGCCCCGCCCTGCATCCCCAGATGTCTCCTCCAGAGACTGAGGTGTTTCTTGAGCCTATCAAGGCAGAACCACTGGTGCTGACCGTTTCATCCCTGGAGGACCAGGCTCCACACAGAGGACCTATGCTGTTCAGGTGAGCGACTCCAGGATCACACTTCAAAGTTACAGCAGGGACTCCTCGCAGAGAGCTTCTGAAGATGTAGGGCTTCCAGTTACATTTAAACATCCTTAAATGTAAGGGTTGGATCATGGTACCATATCCTAATAGTTCAGACACAAGACTGGCCAGCTACAGAGCTGAATCTCAGCCTGGCCTTCACCGAGGTCCAGTGTAGTTCCACTGGTGCAGCTGTGACCACAGGTTTGGTCTGACCATGAATGCCAATACAGCCTTAGGAGCCACGGACATTGCTGCTTCCCAGAAACGAGTTATATAGTTAGGTCTTACACACACACACACACACACACACACACACACACACACACACACACACTCTGTTTATGCACCCCCCCTGGGTGCTTATCTTTGGGCAGAAACGGATTCTAGGTGTACACGTCTGGCCAGCTCTGGGATGGAGTCAGTGCAGAGCAATTTGGGAGAACCAGAGAGCCATATATGCACGTGAGCGAGAGCTTGGCTCCCCATCTCTTCATTGCTACCCCCCTTCTCTCCAGCGATGCTGACAGTATAGCCTGCACTGTGGTGGGGTCCCGCGGAGTCCTGCGACTCACAGGCAGGCCAGCCTGGGTCATGCAGGCAGTGATGGTGTCCCATGGGGGATGGGGGACAGGACTATCCTCCCTGGCACCTTCAGACCCCAGCACTCCAGCTCTGCTGCAGGTCATGCCATCGGTGTCGCCTGCTCGCATCTGACTGCTCCAGTCTAGGGGCCTCATGCCCTGGATTCCTTGTGGCCAGACAAAAGCACCCCAGAGATGTCAGAAACAACCAGAGAGGGTTTTTCTAAGGGGCCTAACTCATGACTGTGAGTCAGACAGGGGACCTGGGCTTGAGCTGCTATTGCTACATAGTGAACCACCCTCAAACTCAGTGGTGTAAAGTAACCACTTCATTATGCTCCTGAATTCATGGGTCAGGAATCAGACTGGACCCCAGGAAGACCCTTTCTGCTTCTCAGTGATGGGGCTTCAGCTGGGAATACAGGAAGTTGCAAGCACCGGGTGTTGGGGGCTCCATCCCAGATGGTTCCTCACTGGCTGTCTGCTGCCTAGGTGGGGAGGGCGGAGGTCATCTGGGCCAAGAGCACTGATGTGGCACCTCCATGTAGCTCAGGCCTCTCAGGACTGGTAGCTTGGCCAGGTTGAGCATGTCCAGAGAGGGGCACATCCAAGAAAGCTCCATGGACTTTTCTGACCAAGCCCTGGAGGTCATACCCATCACTTCTGCCTTGAGGTATTGGCTTAAGTAGCAAAACAAGCATCCTCAGGTGCAAGGGGAAGGACACAGACCCACCTTAGATGATGCCCAACCACTCTCATTGTAGGAAAGCATTGGTGTGACCAATATTGCTACAGTCATCTTTGGAAAATATAATCTCCCATATCCTGGAGCGAGTAGTTGCTTTGGAGCTTTAGGGTTCACTATCCAGGTGGCTCCAGGGACAGTGATGGTCCTCTACTATTAGGGAGATGTATGGCTGTCACCTATAGCATCAAGAATGGCCCTAGTACTTTTTCATATTCATCCCAATCCCTCCTCAACTCTAAGGTTTTGTAAACCAGCTAGGTCACCTTCTTGTGTAGGGAGATGGAAAAGGGCTAAGAGCTATGAAGTGCAGGGCTGGGGGACGAGATGGGAACTGTCATTTCAAGTTTACTTAGGAGTCAGGTCAAGGTCCCTCATATCTCTCCATCTCCCTGACTTGGCTGGCAGGTATGTGTATGGGGATTTGGCTAGTGGGGGTCACTGAGGCATGGCGGCTCAGCCTTGACGTGATGCTGCCGAGGTACCCCTCCTTCCGCAACAGCTCACCGCAATCCCTGTCAAAGTTGGGACGCAGGATGGTGTGAGTGCCTGGGTGCCTCAAAGCTCCCCAAACTTGTAGATGAAGATGGATGACTGCATTCTTGCATCTCCACCCAGAGTGGGAACCCAACACGGGGTGAAGGAAAATCTCCTGATGTGCAGTGCTGTGAACAGAACTTGGTTGTTTCCTTCATCTGGTAAGATAAGAGGCCTGAGGTACAGGTGTACATGGACCCTTGGGCCTTGAGAAATGGATTAGGTATTTGGACAGAGCCTAGGAAGGGAGAAGATTGCAGAATTGGGGACAAGGAATGCTGGGCAGGGGTAATTTAGGGCATCTACAGGTTTGGGTATATGACATTCATAATGCTAGGCTTTGCTGAGAGCCACCTGTATTGATGCTCAACACCAGCCAGAGCGGTTCATGCTGTGGGCATCAGCCGGTCTCTCTCCTTAGCCACCCTTGCTGCATTGTGGCTTCTTATGAATGGGGCCACCATGATAGCGGGTTCAAGACCCTGAGTTCTTTCTCATGAAGTTTCACCCCACTGCAGCCAAAGGCCCACCTTCTTAGCAGCATGATGGATGCCGGGTCCTCAAACAGTTCCTTCAGGAGACCCAGTAGTCACTTGGTGAAGGGGAAAGACACTGGACTCCTCCCAGCCTGCAGAAGCATTGATGTGAGCCCACTAGAAGATGATCTGGATATGGGTTTGCTTCCACAGTCTCTGCCAATGTCACCAATGAAAGATTGTCTAATCATTTAACATGAGATTCCATTCCAAGTTTCCTGGGTTGAATTGTGTCTTCCCACAAGATACGGTGGAAGCCCAACTCCCAGTACTTGTGAACATGACCTTATTTAGAGCTAGTTCAAATGTAATCATGCCTGATTAGGGTAGGCCCTAAACTGATTTAATGAGAAGAGGGGACGATGATATGCAGACAGGCACAAAGGAGAAAGCTCTGGAGCAGTGGCTGATGGGAGTGATGTGCCTCCAAACCATGAAATGCCAAGTACTTCCAGAAACCACCAGAAGTTATGAGAAGGGCTTAAAATATATTCTCCCTCAGAACCTACAGAAGGAGCTAACCCTGTAGACAGACATCCATAAGACTGTCAATGGCAATATGTGGTACTGTGTCCTCAGTAGCTGGCATCATGCTTCCGAGGAGGGAGGGGAGAAGTGGGACTGCCCCTTCTCACCATCATTTCCAGGAACCCTTTTTAGAGATGGCGCTTTCTGTTCCTGCAACTTAGGCTCCTCAGGGTGAGTGAGCCTAGCTCCACATGGGAAATACTTCCCCAACGGGGTTGAACACAGTAAAATTTCTATGGAATTGCAAAGGGCAACAGGCCATTTTAGGTTGCAGTGGACTGGAAAGGAGAGTGCATGTTCTGTTCTTTGTGGATTCCTGTTAGGAACTGGGGTGGCCGCCGCACCGTGGAGACAGGGAGACATGTGTCTAAAATGTTAACTGCCATCATGGGAACTTGGAGTAACGCAGATGGGAGTTAACAGATTTATCTCCCTTCCTCTCCCTGGTCAGACTGTCTTGAGACCAAGTGTTCTGAGAGCCACTCTGAGGATGGTAGAGACTGAGAGGTGTTGCCCTAGACGCCATATAGTGGTCAGCTTGAAAGTGCATCTCCTACTGGTCCTCCCCGAGTCTCGACTCATTCCTGCTTTCTCTTACTCCTGGTTCCTTGTAAGCACTTGTTGTAGTCTTTCTTTCTCAGGGGCTCTGGCCAAGATAGTATAGTATGCTGAATGAGGCATGTGAACTTGGAGTGAGAAGCCATGGAGGAGTTCAATGCTCTGCATGATAAGGTCGGCAATTTCTACTAATAGAGAATCATGTTTCTCTACCTCCATACTGAGCTCCTATTTCAGGAGTGATGTTTTGAAGGGATGTCACACCATTGGCCTGTTCCTATATCTTCCTCTAGAGCTGGGCCCCTCCTCATTTATCACCTCACCTAGCTCTCAGAGTATGTTTCCAGCAAAAAATCATGGGAAACACCAAGCCCCCACTGATGTAGAAGTCAAATAATCCTCCCTTAACAAGATGTGAGCCCGGGATGCTGTGTGAGAAGCTGCTCTATGCGAAGGATGTTCAGGAGGGTAGAGCTATGGTACCACAGCCACACTGCCAGTCAGAGACGTGACAGTCCATCTCTCCAGGCAGCCTGCAAGCCACCTGCCTATGACCCTCAGGGCAGCTGAAAGCCAAACCTGGAGGAGAGCAAGTTGTAGATCCTTAACCTCCCATGCTACCAAGTTTGCTTTATGCCAAAGCTTGTGATCTAGACTGTGGAAAGAATGTAGCTTTCTAATCGTGCCCTTCTGGGTTAGAATCCAGCATCTGAACTTTATTGGCTGTAATCCTAGGTGCCTTTCTTAACCACTCTTATTTAGACAACCTTCACAAAGCTGATTTAAACTTTAAAGTGATGATGTATCCTAGGCATCTGGAACAGACAAATAACTTAAAGACATATTACTGTCTTTCATAGCAGTTGGGAGGGTTGATACATCAAGGATTCTTCATTGATTGTACAGTGTGGTGAAAACCAAGGATGGATTCTCATATGTTAAACCAGATGATGTCTGATTCCCAGGATTATTGTGAGGATGAACACATGACACATTCATCCCTCCACCTAGAATGTGCTGAGTGAATGATCATTTATTGTTGGCCAGTGATGATTGCTCTCACAGTCCAGCATAGAAGTGGCTCAGGATGGGCTGAGGAACTCTGTGACTCGCTGAGTGGGTACAGGTTTGCTGTGACTCATGTAGGCTCTTCCAGCAGAAATGTGATAGACCAGTGATGCAAAGAAGCCTTTTGTATGAATCTAAGCCTTTTCTGTATTCTTGATGCTTTGACATTTGGGGCTCTGCTGATCCTGGAGGGATGGTCTCTCTCAGGGCTGGTCAATTCTCAGAGATAGTCCATAACTCACCTGCGACCTCATCTGGCATATGTAAACCAGCCCATTCAGAGTCCATATTTTCAGACCCTTTCTTGACCAAGTTGTCATACTCTGGTCCAGTATGCATCTGTTCTAATCCCCCAGATTCATATCAGACAACTAAGGACAGCCCAATGTCCCAGAACCTGCTGAGATTGTTTAAACTAGGCCATCCTAAGTCTGCCTGTCCCTTGCTGTATAAGCCACAGGAAGGCTCCTGCCTGATTTCCCACTTTCTTAGCTCCTGACCTACCCTGCTCCTCCCCATCTGGCCCAGCATCCTGTGTTGGGCTTTCTGCCTCTAGGGAAAAGGTGAGCAACAAACTTTTCTTCTTGACAGTTATGGCCATGTCTACTATTATCATTTCTCACTGGTGTGTGCTGCTGGCTTTCTTAGCCTGTCCTCCTGCTGGCTCTGAGCTTCTGAGAACATGGTTTCTAGTTTCAACCAACTTTTTTTCTCCTAAGATTGTACAGGGTCTGTCACTCAATAGACCAAGAACATGTGTTGAAGAAACTGATAGCTGAATGGCTCTGGCCCCCTGCTATCCAGCTATGACCACCTAGCCTTGATAAAAGTGATGCTGTGATGGGTGTATTTGTCTGTTTGGGCTGCATGGTATAAGAAGAAATATACCTGGTCTTTGTTCAAGTTCCTGTAACAGAGCCCCTAAAACTCTTCCCATTTCCTGAATGATAGGAATGTCTTTTGTTATAATGGGACACTTTGGTTATAATGGACCCCTTCTGATAACATTCTTCTTCTTTTTTTTTTTGTGGTACTGCGGATTGAACCCAGTGGCATTCTACCTCCGAGCTACACCCCCAGCCCTATTTTTATTATTTATTTTGAAACAGTGTCTCACTAAGTTGCAGAGGGCCTCACTAAGTAGCTGAGGCTGGCCGTGAACCTGTGATCCTCCTGTCTCAGCCTCCCAAGTACTGGGATTACAAGCTTGGGCCACCACACCTGGCTTAACATCCTTAGGATTTTTAGGTGACTTTGGATGGGAAGCCAAAGGTAGCCTAAGGATGCAGCCAGTACCAGAAAGGCCAAGTGATGAAAGGATTAAAGGGTTACATTTTCAGCCCCAGCTTCAGTCTCCTGGAAAAGGGGTGGGGGCTGAGTATTAAGTTCTATAAAAACTCTTCTACAGTAGAATGTGATGAACTTCCAGGTTGGTGATAATGTTCATGTGCTGGAGCACCTGCTGGGGGTGGGGATGATGGGCCCCAACTCTATGGAGATGGAAGCCTCTTTTTATGGGCCCTTCCAAACCTTTCCCTATGTCCTTCTTCATCTGCCTGTTCATGTATATCTTTTATAATGTTCTTTGTCATAAACCAATAAAGTGTTTCTCTGAGTTCTGTAAACTGTCTCGATAAACTATCGAACCTGAGAAGGGCAGTCATGAGAACCCTAATCTGAAGTGGAGGATGGGTTTGTGGGACTGAGCCTTTAATCCATGGGATCTGATTTTTGTCTCCAGGTAGACAGCATCAAAGCTGAACTGAATTATAGGGCACCTGTTTGAGCTCTGCTGGAGAATTTTTTAGACAGTTTAGGATGTAGGGAGAAAACCTCACAATTTGGTCACAGAGTATAGGAGAAAAAGGTATGCATTCCTAAGAGACTGACGTAACAAAACACTAGGCAGCCTAAATAACACAATCATCTTCTCACAGTTGTAGAGTCTGTGAAGTCTGTGGTCAAGGTGCTGACAAATTCAATTTCTGGTCAGGGCCCTCTGGCTTGTAAACAACCCCTTCTTCTTGTGGCTTTTCCTTTGAGTTTGGAGGAAGGGAGAGATGGAGGGAGGGGGAGAGAGAGAGAGAGAGAGAGAGAGAGAGAGAGAGAGAGAGAGAGAGAGAGGGAGAGAATGAAGTTGGGAGGAAGGGAGGGAGGGAGAAAGAGAGAGAGAGAATATCATACTCTGTTATCTCTTTCCCTTTTTGTAAGTACAGATACCTACTTTCTTAGGGCTCTATTTATAACCTCATTTATCCTTAATTATCTCCCTTCTGGCCCTATTTTTAAATACAGTGGCAGTGGAGGCTAGGGACTATGAAGGGAGGAGATGTAACTTGGTCCATAACAGTGAGCTACAGGGAAATCATTTTCTATCCCAGAGTTATAACATGTTGGTGGGTTGCTCTCGTTTGTTAGGGGTGTCAAAGTTAGATATGAGCAATGCATCAAGGTTTGCAGATGACTTACCAACAACCGCCATGGATTTAAGGTTAGCTCCTTCATGGCATTCATGATATCACACCTTTTTTTTTTTGGTACTGGGAATTGAACCCAGGGGCATTCTATCTCTGAACTACACCCCCAGCCCTATTTTTTTATTCTTTATTTTGAAACAGGGTCTCACTAAGTTGCAGAGCGCCTCACTAGGTAGCTGAGGCTGTCCGCGAACCCAGATCCTCTGGTCTCAGCCTCCCAAATGCTGGGATTACAAGCGTGCACCACCACACCCAGCTCCATCACATCTTTTACCTACATTCCATCTACCCCCCTGAGTTACAGCTGTCCCTTCTGGAATTGTGCATAACTTCCTATTGCTTAAGGGAGTGTGACCTATAAATCAATGTCATCATTCACCTGTGTCCAGGTGGCTAAAAGATGGAGGAATATTGATTCAGGGGCCATGAGTACTGTGTGTTGGGGACTGAAACAGGTGTAAACCTGAGATAGCAGAGAGGAACATGAATAAATGCCTAGTCGTGCATATGTTGAGTATGGCTCTTGGATACTGTTTGGATACTGGCAGACTGTTCTTCACAGGATGCTAATTGTCATTATTATTTTTGTTGGCTCAGGAAATGACAAGGGAGAAAATTCGGAAATTGGACACAGGACTGGTAAAAGCACTGTTCGCATTGGCAGGTGCACCCCAGGGACTTTCCAAGGGCTCTTCCTACACACATTCACTTGCCAAGTCAGCCCTCTGCATCGGATGTATTCAGAGGGAATGTTTCCCAGATCCAGGGGAAGCACCCCTGTAGATTTCAGTAGATGAGAACTAGAGTCTCCGCTTTACAACAGTTGTTTTGAATTAGGCATAGTTCAACATGCCAACAAGATACTAATAACTTTGATTTCTCTGTATTCCTGTTACTATTTTATTTCCCAAAACAGAATCCAAATCTCTTACTTGTTTAGTTCCACTGCAATTTACTGACACTGTATGCTGGCCAAATTGTTTTTTGTTTTAGGTTTTGCATTGACTAACTTTCTAGCGTTTAAGGCACAGAAACCTATAGAATGAAGGGCCTCAATCTCCTTTGGGAAATGTAGGGCAGGAATCTTAACCTTTCAAAATCACACTGACCTCATGTGCATTGGATAAATAATGACGCTCACTCCACTCATCCATTTGTTTATCTCCTCGAGGAATGTTTATTGCTTCAGTTGATAATCCCCTGCCATCTCTCGTCTTTGCACCACTCATTTCTATAAGGGGAATAGCCAAAGTGATTTCCCAATTCTCTGTAGTAGAGGAATGGCTTTTATTGTTATTTTTGACCCATTGCTGACTAAAATCCTCACAAACTACAATAGAAATGAATTGTCGAAGGAATGAAATAAGACATACAAATGATAAAACCACTTTTTTTTAATTAGTGGTTCAACAGACATAAATTACATTCCAATAAGTATAATTAGAACAAATATAATTCTGAAAGTTCCTGAACTCTCTCTGCCCCCCTCAGTTGCAGCTTGGTAACACATGGGCCAGCATCGTTCTATAGTCAACGCTCTGCACAACCCTGGAGTTGTATCTGTTTTGAGACTTCCCAGCATAGAGGAAGGCAGCTCTGCACTCCTGGAAAACTCTTTGGTGCCAGTTTTGGCAAGTTTGGCTTTCAGAAATGATACTATACTTGGGAGGATGAGACAGAAGGATCACAGGTTCAAGGACAGCTTCAGCAACTTAGTGACCCTTGTTCCAAAATAAAAAAAAATAAAGGGGCTAGGGGTGTAGTTTGGAGGTAAAATATCCTTGGGTTCAGTCCCCAGTATTAAGAAAAAAAATGATACTTTAATCCTCAGGCCATTTATCTTAGTTCATTTGTACTTGAGACGCAGTGGAGTAACTTATAAACACAATAGAAGGTGCTCACTTTTCTGGAGGTGGGCAGCAACCTCAAATCAATGCTCCGATTGGCTCAGTGTCCTGCAGGGTGCAGGGTGCTGGGTGGGGATGGGGGATGGGGATCAGGCGCCATGCTTCCAAGATGGTGGCTTGTTGCTCTCTCTTCAGGAGGGGAGAAGCACTATGTCCTGACAGTGTAAGGGAGAACCATGTGAAACTCTTTTATAACAGCCTCCATCCCACTCAGAGGGCGGGAACCCTTGCACCTAATCACTCATCTCTTAGTATCATCACTGTCAGGGTTAAGTTCCAACGTATGGATTTGGGGAGGCATTAAGACTGTAGCACCATAGTTTATCACATTTCGCCCCTCAGCTTCCTCATATAAAAGGAACCAAGAAAGCAAATAGAGACAGTAGAATTGAGAATGGACGTGGCAACTCAGATTTCAGAGACTGAGGGGTTAGCCCAGCTGGTACAATCCTGTGAACAAGGGTCCTAAGAAAATAAGGATCTATTTCTAAAAACATGATTGAGACTGAGACCCAGGGTATTTTAGCAACCATGTGTGGCATGGAGTGGCAGGGTGGAGGTGGTCCTCAGGGTGGGTCCTGACACGATGGGGAACCGAGGCCCAGGGTGCAGATAAAGGAAGCAGGGACTGAGCCAACTCTCGGGCTCAGCCTGGAAGCTCACGCTTTCTTCTGTCTCTTTAACGTTGGTGCCTCATCTCTAAGACAGAGCACTTCATGACGTGGGTCTTAATCCACTTCTTCCTCCCATCTTGGAAGCACACCCATATCACCTCTTGGACTGCATCCTTTGGAAATGAAAAACAATGATGTCATGGAGTCACTGCAGTTGTACGGACTTCCCTCCCGCTCCCAAGTGGACGGTAGATTTTTGCCAGAATCAACTGGATCTGCCATTGCCTGGAGACCTGGGGACGGAAGGAGACAAGGCAGAGCAGGACAGGAAGCCCAGAGAGGAGGAAGAGCCAAGGCTCAGGGGCAACAAGCTGCAAAATATCCAAGTGATGGGAGACCCCAGTATGAGAGAAAAGAGGAGTCTGCCCCAGACCTCCAAACGAGATGCAAAACCATGTCAGAAAAGGTGAGTTTACAGTGGAAATAATGCCAGGTACGTATATAAGTTCACCAATCCCAATCTCGAAGACGTATACAGGGAGGGGGAAGGAGGAGACGGGTGGACTTGGAGGAAAGTGCTCCAAGAGTTTGTGCGTGCATGTTCAGCTCCTATCACTCTATACCTCAGTATGATGTATAATTACAATGCACCAAAAAAAAGTGTATGTGGTTTTTTAAAAAAATTTTTTGGTACTGGTGATTGAACCCAGGGACTCTACCTCCGAGTTACACCCCCCGCTCTATTTTATTTTATTTTGAAACAGGGTCTCACTAAGTTGTGGAGGGCCTCACTAAGTAGCCGACCTGCAATCCTCCTTTCTCAGACTCCCAAGTACTAGGATTATAAGCGTGCATCTTCACACCTGGCTATATGTAATTTTTTAAAAAGGCAACTGAGCATTGTGGTGCACACCTGTAATCCCAGTACTAGCGAGGCTGAGGCAGGAGGACCACAGGTTGGAGGACAGCCTCAGCAAGTAGTGAGGCTCTCATCAAGCTGACAAGACCCTGTTTCAAAATAAAAATAAAATAGAGCTGGAGGTGTAACTGAGAGGTTGTACACACACACACACACACACACACACACACACACACACACACACACCACTCACACATAACACTAAAGGCAGAGTGGCAAAACCAGGCTGAGCCACAGGTTATTGCAGGAAGGGTCTGGGGCTTTGTGTGTCTTTGAAAGACTAACTTGACTGCCAGTTCCAGGGAGTGGTGGTAACATCCACCAGGTGTCTGTTGTTCAGGATCTCTGCACGAGAGAGGCCACTGCTAAGCCCTACGAGCGCATCTTCTTAATTGGCCACATTTTTCATGGGAGGGGAAGGAGGACAATTTGACATAGTGAAGAAGTCGGAAGGGGGAGAGTGTTATTTTCCATGAAGAAGAGGCAGCCAACAGCAAGCTGTTTATAAAGTAAACTACAGTCCTTTAAAGAAAAAAAGGAGATTTCATGACCACATCTGGTCAGCTGGAGATAGCCATGGGGGCAGAATAGGCAACCTATTGGAAATACCCTTTAAGCCAACACAATTATATTTAATTCAAATTAATGCCTTTTTATCATTCTGGAAGGACTAAAAAAAAAAACTTCGAGATCATACTTTAATAAAGCAAGAATAATCACACTCCATGTGGAGAAATGTTCCAAAATTTCCATCGCCATATTATTTTCGATGCCTCAGCCTCTGCTTTCCTTAAAGCTTGCTTAACGAGAGTCAACAGGGTAGAACAGAGACTGTAGAATCACATTTACCTGGCGTCGTCCTTGTTTCGTGCTTTGGTCATGGGCGAAAGCAGCCAACCTCTTGTGGCCTCTGGTGTCCCTGTCTGAATGAAGACAATGGCTCCCATTTCCTTGCGTTCTTGACAGGGTCACAGGAGACAAGGAGCTTTACCTGTCCAGAATACCCAGCACACCACAGCTTGTCTTGTTATTAAGAAGAAGCCATCCTCTTAGTTCTGAGACCCAGGCTTGGATTTCCTTGCTAAATATTCCTTTTTTGCCACTTATGAAAGAGGTGTGTCTGAATCTCACTACATCATTATGAAAACCTGGCTCACAGTGGATCATGTGGGTGGTAGCCAGACACTGTGTCTTTGTTTGGTCATTTAGTGATGTAACCCTTGAAAAATCCTCTCAGATAATTCTGTTGGGAACAGTTTCCAAGCCATTAAAATGTTATTCTTCCAAGTCCTCCCGCGTGGGCAACAGGGGAATGGAGACAGAGTCCAGCGTCATTTGGGTTTTGCCTAAAATGAACTGGCCCCTCTCTCCCTGGGCAACACAGAGGGTGGCAATCGTAATGAATTTCTTGAAGTCAGGGTCATGATGTGCTAATGGTACTCATCACAGATGCAGGTCGAGGAAGAGCTTATTAGCATGCTTTTCATGGACTTTGAACTGGAGGTAAAGTCAACAAAGTCGAGGAGGTAGTCACTGCAGTAGCACCAGGACAAGAAGGGAGGATTCCCTGAGCAAGTTAGTGCCTCTTGATATTGGTATGGGTATTTTAGAAGAAACCTTAATCTAAGAGAGCCCAGCATTGGGGTAGTAGTCATTGACATAAAGCTAATTGGTTATTAATTGCAAATATTCTTGACCTATTTTTAAAGCAGTTTCTTTCGGAGGGAGAAACTTGAAAGGCTCCTATGAAGCTATTATATCTCAAAATGGAATTTGGAGCCAGAAGAAATTTTTTTTCATTGTAATCCTTTTATTTTATTTTTAATACTTCTACTGGTGTATTCTAGTCTCACACTATAATGTAGTTCATGTGATGGTGACATACATGCACACAGCCCTTGGTGGCCTTTCCCCCGGGTCCCTTCCCATTCCCTCTCTTCCCCATACAGGGTATTGAGACTGACATTGGTGTTCTCACATATGAACACAATGTTGATGGAAGTGTTTCCTTCATTGATTCTCCCTTCTTCCCCTAGACCACCTCCCTGACTCCACTGGAGTTTTTCCTCCATTATCTGAAGTCCCCTCTGATATCCTGAAACTCCCTTGCTTCCCCATATGAGAGAAAACATATGACCCTTCACTTCCTGTGACTGGCTGAAAAAGAAAAAAAGGGCAGAAGTTTCCCTTGCCATGGAAACCCAATCTTACAGGAGTCACTTACTAGGTCCTCAGACATATAGGAAGACAATCTGAGCCAGAAGAAGAATTTAATCCAACCTCCTAACTTTGCAGCCAGCAGTAGACAGGGCAGAGGAGACCTGCCTGGGGTCCCAGTAGTGGAACTGACAGATAGGTACCCAGAACACAAAGCAGACAGGCTTTTTTTCCAGTCTCAGCTCAGTGAATTGGAAGAACCTTCATGAACCACTGTTGAGAAGGACCCAGCATGCTCCATGGGTACTATGGGACAAAGGCCACCATAAGAGGTCATTCCTGGACCACTGTCTGGATTTCTGTGTTAACTGACCCACATTTATTATACACCAGCTGCATGCTTTATCTGTGATTGACAAACCATGCCTACCCCTGAAGGTACGAATTCAGTCATAGCATATCTCTCTGGAGCCTCCATTTCACTTGGTGGTAGATAATTCATAAGATACATTTCCAAGTAAAGGAAATAAGTTAGAAATCTAAAATTACATAAATTCTAATAATGGAACATGAGGGTTTAAGAGCATCCATGGCTGTAGTTTTGGACTCTGCCTCTGAGTTTCTTGGTATAAAATACACTCGGGGAAATTTTAGCACAGAATTTGAGAAATAGATCCAGATGAAATGAAAGGCTTTGCTTGGGGTAAAGTTCATCCTCAGAATCAAACAAGGATCTTCCATGCTTCCTGACAGAGTCCAGAGGAAGAGAAGAAAAAAAGGAGAGGGCATTGTGACTTCATAGGCAAGGACCATGGAGTAAGATCAGAGTGGAAGGGTGGGGTTGGACTCTACTTGCAGCGAAGTAGCACAACAGAGACTGAGCTTATCCCGCTAACTGACTTCAGTGGGTCTCTGGTCACGGAGGACCCTCAGGGACACAGGCCCTGAAGCCTCTAGCCAAGCCTCCAAAGACCCTGGCTGCCCCACGAGCATGGTAGAGAAGACAGAAGTAGGGGTGATGTTGGAGTAGAATTAAAAAAATATTGGTACATTGTAATTGTACATGATAGTGAGATTTATAGTGACACTTTCATATATGCTCATAACATTATCTGGTCCCTTTTCTTTTCTCTCTAGCTTCCACATATGAGAGAAAATATGTGGCCTTTGATTGGGAGTCTGGCTTATCTCACTTAGCATGATGTTCTCCAGTTCTGTTTGAGCAGAATTTTTTAAAACATTCCGTGAGATTGTCAAATGCCTGGCTGAACCCAAGATGTTCTATGCATTCCTTTAAATTATGCCACTCTTCCTATGCATTCTGCTTCCCCTCCTTGGCTAGCTTGAACACAACAGGTTTCACTCTAGTTAGAGACACTATTTTGGGTTCTTCCAGGGTCCCTGTGGTAACTCCTTGGGCACACATGACATTCCTGACTCCTCTGCGGGGCTGGAGACACCGGAGGCTATGAAATGTTAGGGCAAGGAAATCCACAAGGAGAAATGTATCTGTTATTGTCAGAGCTGATATTATTTGCACATCTGCACGTCAAAACTCCAAAGTGGATGTTCTTTCTTATTCCTTATATGCCTTCCTCCAGAGTGTGTCACTTTGAGAGTGTATCTGCCGAGAACACGAGTCTACTTGGAAAAGCAGCCAAAGAGATGTAGATAGAAGAAAGAGAATAGTTACTATCAACTACAAATGTCTGATTTACAAAAGTGGTTCTTGATCTTACTTGACATTAAAATCTCTCAGAGAGCTTGAAAAACTCATGTGTTGGCCCCTCTCGGAACCTCTGTTTGGATCGGTCTGGGAAGATGCCTGTCATTGGCATTTTTTAAGTTCAGAAGTGATTTGAATGTTCTGAGAGGTCTAAAGGCAAATCCTGAGGATGTTGTTGAAGTGCCCACCCTCTCATAAGGGGGAGAGGAAAAGGAGGAGGAGATAGACGACAATGGAGATAGGTGATAGGTAGATAAATAGGAAACAGATACAGATAGATGATGGGTGACCGTCGTAGGGCTCATGTGATGGTCAGGACTGGGTGTGCAAGTCTGAAATCTGTAGTGCAAGACTTCAAGAAGGGTAGGAAAGTCTTGGACAGAAGCAGAAGCTGCAGTCCACGCCTTCTTCTTCCTGGGGTAAGCTTCAGTTCTGCTCTTAAGACTTTGAACTATCTGGCTGAGGTCCATCTAGGAAATGTAGGGTAATCTCTTTTAGGCAAAGTCAACTGATTGTAGATGCAAATCACACTCACAAAATACCTTTACAGTGTACCTAATTAGTAGTTGGATGAATAACTGGGTACTGGAGCTGAGTCCAGTTGACTCTTTCCAACAACACTTTATAAATCACACCTCAGCTCACCAACCTCTTTCTCAGCTCTCCACCCACATACCTGTGGCTCTTTTTTATTTTTATTTTTCATGGGTTGTATTGTAATTTTACACCATATTGGAATATAGAGTGTTAGAAAAATACATGCACACAACTCTTATTGCCTTCCCCATCAGGTTCCCTGTCTCTCACCCTTACCCTGTAAGTCTTTGAGATTGGAATTGGCAATTTTGTACATGTTCATAGCATTATTTCTACTATTAAATTTTTTGTGACTTCATCCCCCTGCCCCCTTCCATAATCACCCTCAGTCATTCCCCTGGAGTCTCTGCTCATCGGTTTAATGTTGCCTTATTTTTAATATCTCTCTAGCTTCCACATATAAGAGAGAACATACATATACTTGTTCTTGGGGACTGGGTTGTACTCAGTGTAATATTCTTGAGTTCCATCCATTTTCCTATAAATGGTGTAGTTTTATTTTTCTCTATGGCTGAGTAAAATTCTGTTGTGAGTATGTACCAAAGTTTTGTGATTCGTTCATCAGTTGATGGATATCTAGGCTGGTTCCATAATTTGGCTATTGTAAATTGTGCTGCTATGAACATGGATATACAAGCATGATTATAATATTCTGAATTCATCCTTCAGTCTCCGGATTAGTACTTATTCAGTGCTCTGTTTCTGGTCCTGTGCTGGGTACTGAGAAAAAGTTACTAGCAGAGAGAACACCTTACAGTAAAGTGAAATGTTAATGAGAATGAAGTCAACCGAAGCCAGTGGGGAGTGTCTGAAGGGGGAGAGAGAAGATGATAGACAGTTGTCTCACAGGTGGAGCCTTACAAAGGTGTCCTGCTGCTGTGTTTTCTGGGCCAACAGCAGGGGGATATCTGCATTTTCATGTGGCATAAAGCATGGCAGTGAGTAGGGAGACATGTCATCCAAATGACTTGCTTTGCTGTGGCTGATGACAGCCTGCCTCCTTGGAAGTAGATCCAGACATGGTGACTAATGGCAAGCGGAAATCTCAGCCATGGTGCTAGGTGCTGGTGAGGTGACAGATGGAAAAGTCCCACCCAGGTCCTTGGGGGAACTAGGCTGCCAGAATGGAAAAAAAATCGTGCAAAGTACATGAATATTTAACTATTTTATTGGGGGGAGGTATTTTATTTGCTCTATCAATTTGCTTACTTACTCACTAACTGCTATCAATAACAATATGTCATGAAAATCACATAGCTAAATTTTGCTTTATATTCATGATTTTTAAAGATAAAAGCTTAGAAATGGAATTGCTTTGTCCAGCTGTAAGATATGGCATTGTCAATTGCCCACCAAGGTGGCTTGGGACACTTACTTTCTCACTACCTGTGGGTAAAAGGGCTCATTTCTTCACTTGATGTCAATAGTATCAGCATTTTGTTCATGTGGTCAACAAATGTTAGTTCATTTGAAAATAATTTTTATTGGCTCATTGTAATTGTACATGATAGTGAGATTTATAGTGATACATCCATGAATGGACATATCATTATTTGGTCTGTTTCCCCATATCTCCTCTTTATCTATCAGCATTCTTGCAGCCATAATCTAAATACCTGACCATGTAACTTAGAGGAAAAAAGATTTGTTTTCTTATGGTTTCAGGCTCAGTCTATGTGAGGCTAGGGAGATCAGCTCTCAGGGCATGGTGGTGGGAGGGAGATGTAGGGCATGTGCTCCCTATATCACAGAGAGAGACAACAGGGGGAGGAAGAACCATGTGTATAGTCCCCAAGGCTGCTCCCCAGGGACCACTCCAGCCGCACCTACTGGCCTAACAAGGCAACATCCAGGTAAATCCACTACAATGCATTTATCTGCTTCTGGGATTTCGAACCTCATGACTCAATTATATCAACCCTGAATATTAACAATGAGCTCTTTAGGGGACGTTTTATATCTAACTATAATATCCTCTTTCCCATCCATGCATGGTATTGAGATTTACAGCGAGGCATTCATGTATGCAGATAACATTTATTTCAAAATGATTTTTAAAATCACTCTTGCTGCAGGACTTCTTCTTCTTCTTTTTTTTTTTTTTTGCTATACTGGGGATGGAACCCAGGGGCATTCTACCTCCAAGCTACACCCCCAGCCCTAATTTTTATTCTTTATTTTGAAGCAGGGTCTCACTAAGTTGTGGAGCCCCTCACTAAGTAACTGAGGCTGGCCGCCAACCCAGATCCTCCAGTCTCAGCCTTCCAAGTACTGGGATTACAGGGGTGTGCCACCATGCCTGGCTAAGATATTTATTTTGAACACTTAATTTTTGTAATCTTATTTTTAAGTATAAGATGTTTATTTAAGCCAGGTGTGGTGGCACATGCTTGTAATCCCAGTACTTGGGAGCCTGAGACCGGAGGATCTGGGTTCATGGCCGGCCTCAGCTACTTAGTGAGGCTCTCTGCAACTTAGTGAGACCCTGTTTCAAAATAAAGAATAAAAAGTAGGACTAGGGGTGTAGCTGGGAGGTAGAATACCTCTGGGTTCAATCCCCAACACCACACACTCAAAAAAAAGTTTATTTAATACAAAAATGGAAATTCCAGCTTATACTCTCTTGAAACCCCAAATCAGACAAGGACCAGAAACTAAGATTGCTGTTATAGGGATCCTGAGGGTGAATTCATATTTAATGTTGGTATCAGGTGATTTGTCAAGTGTTTGGTATTTCCTCTACCTCTGCATTTTTTTAATTGTGTAGAAAGTTTGTCAGAACGATAGGATTCACCAGTTAATGTCTGAGAAATGCTCTATGATGTTTATGAAAATCCCTGAGTTTACATAATTATATCCTAACACTTAGCTGGTATTAAAGTTATACATATATATATGTATATATATCAGAAGGAGAGAAAATGAAAGAGATAGAGAAAGAAAGGAGAGAGAAAGAGAGAAAGCCTGAGGTCTTGAGAACTAGGGCATTTCTTTGGATACAGGAAACCAAATCAGTGTGCTGTGTCATTTGAAGAGTGGTGTTCGTGGGACAGTGTAACTACAGAAGAGAGTACTGGTTTGGTTTGTGGGATGAATATCCATCAACCCCTGAGTTCTATCCATCTGCACTGGCTTTTAAAGTACGTCACATGGGTCTGTAATGGCCCAAATATGAAAGCGAAAGTAGAAGAGACATAATTGAACACAATTTACTTAGGGTATTTCCCACCCTCTAGGGATGTGATTATGCAGATTCTAACTTTTGAAAAGAGTATTTGGTCTGTTGATCCTAAGATACAAATCCTGAACCCTGACCGTGTGACCTGCAGGAACGGATGAGGAGAGCTGAAGAAATCTAGGTGGGCCCTTTGTGCTAAGTTATAAAAATATTTTCATAAAATCATTTGAATGCTATATGTCTCTCTAAAGTAAAAAAAAAAAATGGAATGGGGAGGGAATTAGGAAAGGGTTAAATGAGAGATGTGTGCGTGTATGCCTTTACCAGCGTGTACCTAACGAACATATATGATTACAATGTACTCATTAAAAAAAGAAAAGGTGATGTGGTACAGTCAGCCTGCAGGTCCTAGAGAAACTGGGGTTATTCGTTGTCTGGTCTGGAGAGGAATGACTATTGCATCGATGACCTTGGAGGGCATGTCTTGTTTCTTCAGGATATCCCAGAAAGAGGGGTTTATCAGATCGGACTCATCTAGAATAGCCAAGCATCCTCTTGTTATAAAGAGCATAATTATGACAATTGATAACATTTGAATACAATCTGTAGATTGGGTAACATATTGTACAGCATCCTTGTAGATTTTAACACTTGTAATGTAGTTATATAGATTATCCTTATTTGTAAAAGAAATATATACTAAAATATGTAGGGGTTACATATATATGTATTCTCAAATGGTTCAGAAAAAAGAAAATATTAGAGCAAAAATGGCAAGTGGATGTCAACATTAAGGGAATTTAGATAAACTGTATTAGGAAAATTCTTTGTACTATTGCAACATTTCTGAAAATCTGAAATTATTTTAAGTCAGAAGATTTTTTTAAATGTCTAAAAATGATGGAAAAATATCATTAAGGTAACAGAAAGTGAGAGAAGATATATACAATGTGTGTAACTGACAGATAGCTTGTATCTATAATGCATAAAGAAATCTTTCACATCAAAAAGAAAAAGAAAAAAATGTAATATTGAAAAATAGGCAAGGAACTTTGAGGCTCTTCATAAAAAAGGCTACCTAAATGACCAATACATACATAAAAAAGAGTTAAATGTTATTGGTAATGCAAGAAATGCAAATTAAAACCATTCACCCACTAAAATGATCCAACTTAAAATCCCAGAAAAAACACATCTTAGTGAGGCCGTGGACAATGATGAGCAATGGGAACTTTCAGATTATGCTGGTAGGAGTGAAGGTCGAAGCAAAAAAAAAAAAAAAAAAAAAATATATATATACATATATATATCGAAATTGTCTAAAAAGCTGAACATGCATGTATTTTCACCTCCGAATACCCCTCTACTCAAATACCATATAGAAATGCATTCTCATATTCCCCCCAAAATGAATAAGTTCAACCAAAGACTACATATTTTATGGGAATTATAAATAACACAGTAATATATAGCAATAAAAATAAACACACACTACAGTATGGATGAATCATGCAAAAAATGTTAAGTGAAAAAGCCAGACATAGAATAGCTAGCATATAATATTATCTATATATCTGAGATCATCTCTCTATCACCTCTCTATCTGCCCATCAACTCATCCATTTATTCTCCCACCCATTAGACGAAAATTAACCTACAGTGATAGAAGTACTTTGGAAGGCAGGAGAACAAGAAAGTTTCTTTGGTTATGATGTTCTGTTTCTTGGTGGCTACTCAATTATGTTCATTTTGTGATTAATTAATTACATTGAAATTTTTATCATCTATCTCTTGTTCTACACATATGGTAGGCAAAAAAAAAAAAGAAGAAACAGGAAAACTAAGCTGGGCACAGTGGTGCATGCCTGTAATCCCAACCACTTGGGAGGCTAAGGTAGATAACTGGGTGATTCCCTGTCTCATAGTAAAAAATGAAAAAGACTGGAGATGTAGCTCAGTAATAAAGAGCTTGCCTAGAATGTGTGAGACCCTGGGTTCAATCTATGGTATTGCAAAAAGCTAAAATCCCCAAACACAACAAAAAACAGGGAAGCTAAAGAAACAGGAGGACAATAGCAAAAGTAGCAAGAAAAAAATAATTTAAGAAAGTGATTCTGGAGCACGTTTGTAATCCCAGCATTCGGGAGGCTGAGACCAGAGGATCCGGGTTCGCGGCCAACCTCAGCTACCTAGTGAGGCACTCCACAACTTAGTGAGACCCTTTTCAAAATAAAGAATGAAAAATAGGGCTGGGGGTATAGCTTGGAGGTAGAATGCCCCTGAGTTCAATCCCCAGTACCGAAAAAAAAAAAAAAGTGATTCTGCTACAAGGTTGGGAGAATGTATACCTAAAAGTTTCTAGCACAATACCATCAATACCTAAATAAAACTATGGATGACACATTATTAAATCTCTCCATCATCCAGTTTTGTGTTGTTTTGTAGGTTCAAAGGCCGCACTCAATTTAGGGGGTAATTTGGGAACAGGGGCAAACTATTTTGTCAATAGTGACATTTGCTGGGGTAGGTGGGATTAAACTCCACCTTGTGGACTACATGCACCTCTTACCAGCATGAGGATATAGCACCCAAATTCCTTACATTATATGGCTTTATCCTATTCTTTCACCTGATGAAATTTGGTTTAGTGATCACTCTTAGACTTGGTTACGTGCATCAGTATGAATTTTTGATGGCTTCATTTTTCCTAGCACAGAAGAGGTTCCTGACCTTATTCATCATGGCCACTTTGGTTTTGATATTTTACCAATAGAACAGTCAATCTTCACAGCCAATGGCTAATTAAATTTGAGGATCTCTCTGTCTGCACCATTGTTTCTCATCCCAGTTTTCTCTGCTGGGTTTTCTTTTACTACTGCAGAGAAAAATGTTCTTAATTTGTTATTTTAGTGAGCTGTAGGTGGTGAACTCATAGTTTGAACATCAGAGAATGTCTTTATTTGGCCCTCTCATTTGAAGAATGATCATGTTCAAAGTTCAAAGTTGATAATTAATTTTCCTTGGCACTTTGATGATAATTTTCCATTATGGCTGATTACAAGTCTACTGTCAATGTGTTACTCCTTTATGGTAATCCATCTATTTTATGTGTCAGTTTGAAGATGTTCTCTTTATTCTTGATGTTCTGCCATTTTGTAGCCACCTAGGTCGGTGAGATTTTATTTTCATTTATCCTGATTATAACTCAGAGTGAATTGTCTGAGAGACCAGGTTATTTTTCAATTCTACAAATTCTCAGTAATTATTGCATGAAATAATTATTTCCTATTATTTGCTTTTGTTGTGGTTTAGGTTATAATGTCCTCCACGATGCTTAAGTGTGGAAAGCATGTCCCTGGTACAAGATTCAGAGGTAGGGCACTGCTGGAGCAGGTGGAACACTAGGGATGTGGCCTTCGGGACGACATATGGTCCTGGCTGCTTCGTGTCTGTTTCTCTGCTTCTGGCCGCCGTGATGTGAGGGGCATCCCTGCACTACGCCTTGCTGCGTGGTTTCTCCCTGCACTACGCCTTGCTGCGTGGAGTCTGCCTTGGAGCAGACACCGTGGCCCAAGTGAACCTTTCTTCCTCTAAGTTGTGTATTTTGGTCACAGCAATGAGAGAAGCTAAAACACCTTTTCTCTCTAATGAAGTTCTAGAAAGGTATACTGCAGCCTTTAAATCAATCCTTCACATCTCTTAACTGCTTTCCCATTCAAATAAAATCTTTGTTTTTCTAGTTTGAGTTTTGGGTTATTTCTTCATTTCTATCTTCCAGTCTCGAATTCTCTTTTGGTATCTACTTTAGAATTTATCCTCTTTTTTATTTATGAAAAGTTTTAATGTCTGTATTTTTTATTTCTAAGATATTTTATTTTTATACCTATTGTTACTTTTTCACTGTTTCTTTTCCCTAAGTTCACCATGGTATAACTATGTCACTAATTTCAAGTTTATAGTGTGATACATTTTGGTAATTGTAAAGTCTCGTAACCACCTCCACAGTCAAGATACTGAACATTTCTATTTCCACAGAAAGTGCCCTCATGTCCCTTTATAGTTAATTCCCTTCTCAGATTTTACCTAGCAAATAACTCTGTTTTATCAAGTTTTGCCTGTTTTAGGACTCTACGCAGTATATGGTATTTTGCCTTTATTTTCACTTAGTATAATGTTTTTATGATTTTCTTGTTGCATTATCAATGATTTGTTTCTTTTTATTGCTGGATAGTGCCATATATATATATATATATATATATATATATATATATATATATATATATATATATATAATTTTTTTTTGCAGTACTGGGGATTGAACTCAGGGGCATTCTACCTCTGAGCTATACCCCCAGCCCTATTTTTTATTCTTTATTTTGAAACCAAGTCTCACTAAGTTGTGGAGTGCCTCACTAGGCACCTGAGGCTGGCCACGAACCTGGATCCTCCAGTCTCAGCCTCCTGAATGCTGGGATTACAAGCATGCTCCACCATGTCCGGCCCCTATATATTTTTTATCGGGTGCATTGTAATTAATTTTACAGAGTACAGAGTGTTAGAAAAATGTATACACATAACTCTTGTTGCCCTCCAAACTGAGTCCACCTTCTCCCTCACCCTCACTCTGCAAGTCTTTGAGATTGGAATTGGCAATTTTGTATACATTCATGGCATTGCTTCTACTATGAATTATTTATGACTTCGTCTCCACCCATTCCCTAGTCACCCTAAATCACTCCCCTGGAGTCTCTGTTCATCTACCTGATGTTGCCCTTATTCTGAATATCTTGCTAGTGTCCATATATGAAAGAGAACATACATTTGCTCATTCTTTGGGACTGGGTGTACTCACTTAGTATAATATTCTTAAGTTTCATCCATTTTCCTACAAATGGTGTAATTTTGTCCCTCTTTAAGACTTAGTAAAATTGCAGTGTGTATATACCAAAATATTGTTATCCATTCATTCGTCGATGGGCATCTAGCTTAGTTCCATAATTTGGCTATTGTAAATTGTGCTGTTATGAACATGATATGCAGGTATGATTATAATATTCTGATTATTCTAAAAAACAAATAGCCCAATTAAAAATTGCCAACTAAACTGAATAGACACTATCAAAAGAAGAAATGACCAACAAATATATGATAAAATCTTCAACTCAAAACTACACTGTGATTCTGTCTCACTCCAATCATTGAGAACACAAATAATAATAAATGCTGCTGAGGATGTGGGGAAATAGAAACTTGGGTCTTGCTAGGTTACTGAGAGCCTCACTAAATTGCTGAGGCTGGCTTCACACCTGTGATTCTCCTGTCTCAGCCTCTCAGGTACTGACTGTGATTACAGGCATGTGCTATCAATAGAATTAAATTTTTAAGATATGCTCAGGAATTAACTCATCTAAGGAGGTAAAAGACTTGAATACTCAAAAGTATGTACTGTTGGTATAAGAAATTAATGAAAACACAAATGGAAGAAAATCCTATATTATGAGTTGAAAGACATTGTACTGTTTAAATATCCACACTACCCAAAAGTATCTACAGATTCAAGGCCATACCTATCAAAACCCCAATGCATATTTTACAGAAATAGGAAAAAGCATCTACAGGTCATACGGAAGCATAAGACTACATATAGACAAGTTGACCTTGAGAAGGGAGAAAAAACCTAGAGACATCATACTTACTGATTTTAAAACATATAACAAAGCTATATTAATCAAAACAGTGTAAGACGGGTATAAAGACCGACATAGATATCAAGAAAACAGTATAGAGAGCTGAGAAACAAATTTGTGCATATGCAGTCAGGAACTCTTTGAGAAGGAAGGCAGGAACAATGGAGAAAGGACAGTCTCTTCAACAAAAAAAATGTTAGGAAAACAGGATATGTCCATGTAAAAGAGTGAAAGTGGGCTCTTGTTTTACAGCATACAAAATGGTCAACTCTAAATGGATTAAAAACCACCACAATATCTGACACTGTGCAGCTCAGAGGAGCACATAGAAAAAGAGCTTCAGAAATTGTTCTTGACCATGATTTATGGATGTGACATTCAAAAGACAGCAAAAATAAAAATAAATGTTGGGTAGTATATGTCATAATTTGTTTTCTCATTCATGTGTTGATGGCCTTTGGGATCCCCGATTTTGTGTTGTTATCAATAATCATGCAAGGAACATTCATCCATTGGTTTTTACTCAGAGGATTTGAGACCTTGATAGCAAAGGTGGACAGGGAAGAGATTTAGAGAAACTTCCTTCACTATAATTTTTGGATGCCCTCAAGCTCAGACCATCAATTTGTTCCTTGATTTTCTCAGTACCAGTTTTGACTTTTGAGTTTCTGGTAATATTTTTTCTATGTCTACCCTTTAGAGGAGAAAGTTCAGGGGAATAGCAATGTGGATTCTTTTCTTGGTTGTGCCATCTATTTGCTGTATGAATGTGTAATATTACTCAAAGCTTTTGACCCTCGGTGACCTTTCCTGTAACATGAGTTCAAAATAATTATGCTGTCTGCTTGGTGCTTGTCACTCAAGGGTCAAAACCAGGGACTGCAAATGTTAAAAGATCCTTTGAAAACTGTGAAGTATTAGGAAAATGTTACACATTACTTTAAAAATACTTACTGTTATTTTTATAACTTGGAAATTGATGTCCACAGAAGCATATCACATTTGTAAATGAGTCTGCAGCTAATTAAAAGGTACCATTCCACTATTTGGATCTGTCTGCCTTTAGGAACAGCAAGACAGGTTTCTCCCTGGGCATTCTTGGCTCAACTTTGAGAGCTGTGTTTATACTATGCTTCACTGGGGACAATCTCAAAGACACGATATCATGGGAATTAAACTGAGTCACTGGAAAATGTGATGTTAGGAAAAAAGGCAAACTTTTTTTTTCTTAGTTTTATTTGCTCCACTTTTGCCCCTTTGATGAAGTCAGTTGGAAATTAATAAATAAGAAGTTCATTTTCAGGCCATGTGATTTATTTTGAAATAACATGATCCCAAATACCATCATGGATCTCTTAGGCATGACACTTAACAGCATCTTTTTTTCTCTCTGCAGAGGTGAAGGCCACGGGAAGCGTTCACTGAGTCATCTCTTCACTGTAGGTGTGGTGTTTCCAGATAAGAGACAGCCACATCCCAAGCTCCTTTCCTGAATGGAGACTTCAAAACAACAGCGTCAGTGTTTCTATGTTTTGGTCT
Source organism: Graphiurus murinus (assembly GCA_004027655.1). NCBI lineage: Eukaryota > Metazoa > Chordata > Mammalia > Rodentia > Gliridae > Graphiurus > Graphiurus murinus. The sequence continues at coordinate 35,996 of PVLC010011086.1, forward strand.
TGTTCTCTTAGCAGATGAAATTTTCAGCTCTTTCTGACAATTCCTTTGGTTTGTTGATCTTCCTTTCACTTGCAGCAGGTATTCTTTTTTTGTTTTGTTTTTTTTGTTTGTTTGTTTTTTGTTTTTGTTTTGGTTTGTGGTACTGGGGATTGAACCCAGGGCCATTCTATCTCTGAGCTCCGCCCCCAGTCCTATTTTTTATTCTTTATTTTGATACAGGGTCTCACTAAGTTGTGGAGGGCCTCACTAAGTAGCTGATACTGGCCGAGAACCCGGATCCTCCTGTCTCAGCCTCCCAGGTACTAAGATTACAAATGTGTGCCACCTTGCTCGGCAGCAGACATTCTTAAAACAGTAACTCCACAGGTTTCCGGCTAGTTTAATAGTTCTTACCTATATTACTCCCTCACAACATCTCTAGCTATGTAGCTTTTGTTTACTATGTTTTTCTTATGAGTACAATAGTCCATCCCCAAAGCAAAAGTAAATGAGTGGAAACCTGACTGATGGGGAGAGAATTTACAACCACTGTACTTCAACACCAGGGAAAAGACTTGGAGATACCTCATAAATATTCATGAGGCTCACTAAAAAGACAGAATGCTGAAAGGGATGACAAATGATACTTCCCATCTTAAGCGGATAATAAGCAGTTCTGTAAAATTACTTTCTCACCACCCTTACTTGCTAGAAATGCTGGAAACTCTGTCCAAGAATTTCAATGAGATGTTGAGCCATCCATATTTCTGCTCTGAAACAGGTAATCTTCAAAGTAAAAGATATTCTCACCTATGTGTACGGTCCTCCATCTAAACGTTCAACATGTTTTTTATGTCGAGAGGCAGAATTTAGCTGGGTGTGGTGGTGCACACTTGTAATCCCGGTATTTAGGAGGCCTCAGCAATTTAGCAAGGCCTTCTACAACTTAGTGAGACCCTATTTCGAAATAAATGATAAAATAGGGCTTGGGTTACAGCTCAGTGTAGCTCAGAGGTAGAATGCACCTGGGTTCAATCTCCAGTACCACCAAAAAAGAAAGAAAAAAAAAGAAGGGAAGAGAGGAGAAGAGAAGAGAAGAGAAAAGAAGAGAAGAGAAGAGAGAAGAGAGAGGCAGAATTTTTGCGTCCTTCATCTTGGGTCCCATTGAAGATATGTGGGAACATTCTTGAATAGTTTCTAATGTTCTCAGCATAAGGATTAGTTCATTTTCAGGTGTGAATAACAACACCCCAAACTGGGTAAGTTACAAAGAAAAGAAGCTTACTTTGGCTTACAGTCCTTGTGGTCCAAGGTCTCAGCATTTATCTGGTGATGGTGTTCTTGCTGGCAGGCACTGAGGGAATGCAGGGCATCATATGGTGTGGGACATGGAACATGCCTGTATGATTTTCTCTCTCTCTCTCTCTCCTAACAAAGCCTCAAGTATTCAGTAATGGGAACAGCACCCTAATGATATTATCTAACCCTAATCACCCCACCAAAAGGCCCCACTACTAAACACCATTGACAGATTGCTTCCATCCTGTTAATCCCTCATGGTAGGGATTAAATCTCAACATGGGCTTGTGGTGGGGATAAACCATATTCAAAGTGTAGCACTGGCCATGTTATTTAGTGTCGTTGTGCTCCTTTATCCTAGGTTTAACTTCCCACATTTTAGTTACTTGTGGTCAACCAGCCTGAAAATATGAAATAAAAAATAAATAATTCCTAAGTTTAAAACTGCACAACCTTCTGAGTGATGTGTACTGAAATCTGAGGCCAGTCTGGTGCTTCCTGCCCAGGAGGTGAACCCCCCTTTGTCCAGCATTTCTACCCTGTATGCACTACTTACCTGTCAGTTACTTGGTAGCTGCCTCAATTATTAAACACACTGTTATTAAACAGTTTATTAAATAAATGATTTATTTATAATTTAATAAATGAACAAAAGTTTATTTCAACCAGTGAAATAAATTTAATAAATGAACAAAAGTTTATTTCAACCAATGATTATTTAAACCCACAGTTCTTGTGTTGAAGTAACCCTTCTTTTACTTAGTAATGGCCCCAATGCACAAGGTTAGTTAAGCTGACAATTTATAGATGCCCAAGGGAGAGCCATAAAATGCTTTATAGGAAAGCAGGTATAGAAAAAAAAACTCATAGTATACATAGGGTTTCAGATATCTTCTGGTAGAACTCGGATCCTATCCCCCACAGATAAGGGGGACTAATGAAATCTATCCTGTGTTACGACTCTGAGTTAGAAGAAGCCCTGGCAGTGTGGCTGAGAAGAGCCTGCTTGTAGGTGCTGGGTGACATTTGGACTCATGGGGGATCTTGAGGGATAAGAGAGCCTGCACACTGCTGGACAGGGTCCACCCCTTTCCTGGCGGTGACACTCCTTACCTGGTCCCCACCCTGCACAAGCTGATGACTCTATCCAGCATTCACCTTTTAGAACTGGCTGAAAGTAACACTGTGTTCTCAAAGGTGAATTGTGCTGGCTTGTCTCTGCACTGGTAGTGCCCAAGGTCCCCTTCCAGGTCCCCAGACTGCTTTATTCAGTGGTGCTGTCAATAAGAGCAACTTCAGGTACTGAATCCTGAGCACCTCCCTTTGTTAGCACTGTGTTTCAGCACTTTGTACAATTACAGCATTTACTTTGCACCATACTGCAATGATACACTCCAGTCCTGAAATATGAGCTAGCATAATTGTATGTGAAACCTGGTTGACTGAGATTTCCTTACTCCTATAAGTTATGCACAGTGAAGGGGAGGGGAAGAGGGGGTGATGGAGAGCCAGTGTTGAAAAGGATTATCCCATTTCATAGTTGAGAAAATTCAGGGTGTGGGTCATGAGTCAGTGGCCCCAGGTCCCATGAATGGTCAGCCCAGTGATCTAGTCTGTCTGATTCAGCTGCTCTTAACCCTAACTGCACATTCAACTTGCCTGAGCAGAGTTTACTGTACTGTACACTTGTGTCTGAGTCCACTTGAGTCTCCTGGGACCTTGGTCTTGGTGTCTGTGTGGGGTGGGATGGGGTGACATTGGGCTTCTGATGCGTGGGCCAAAGTGGGAAGCACTGGCTTCTGGGGCCCATTTCCTGTGCAATGAAGCATCTTCTGGCACTCTGGCCTGTGGCTGGTCCTTTTGACTCTAGCTACAGTCAACACCAAAGGGCCATCCATTCTCATTGCCCTCTGGTCAGAGTGCATTTGCATCCACCCTAAGAGAAGTCCGGCGGGCAGTAGTAACTGGGGCACCTGGTAGGAAGAGAGATATTCACCAGGCTTCTAAATCATTTTTTCACACCCCTTGAAAATGCTTTTCCGTCATCTTCAAACATTTCTTTTCCTCCTTTCTATATTATAAAAGATTATTGATCCTTTCTCTCATCCATCTGTGGTTCACCTATGAGGCTACACACAGTGTCTCTCTCTTTAGGTCTTGGCTTACGGCTTCATAAAACAAAGCAAGTCTCATTTTTCATTAAATATTAATATCTGGTTAATCAAACTGAACCATTGGAGGTTTTAATCACTCCACTTTTGATCATTAAATCCCATTTTGGTTTATTGATGATGTCAATAAGATGAAATATGAAAGGAACAATCTTGGAGTCCTAGCATCACAAGAAAATGATATTCTGCTATGATTTCATCTGGTGAGTCCCCCATGCATACTCACTGCATAGATCAATAGATCAGAGGATAGATTTTTAGACAAAAACTATTATGAGAATGTGCAAACCTCCCTTTGCAGGTTATCACCAGTTACAAAATAAAATAAGCATTTGATTAGTGGAAACCTGTGACCATATATTTCTGCCAACCCAAGGTAATTGTGTTAGTCAGCTTTCCACCACTGTGAGAAAATGCCTGAGACAAATAACCAATAAAGAGGAAAGGTTTATTTTAGCTCATGGTATCTGTCAGAGGATTCAGTGCATGGTCAGTTTGCTCCTTTGCTTTTGGGTTTGCAGCAAGGCAGTATATCATGGTGGAAATGTATGGGGAAGCAAAAGTGCTCACCTTGTGGTGGCTGGAAAGTGAAAGAGCGGCACAGGAAGGGACCAGCATCTGAAGATTCCCGTCAGGAGTCTACTCTCAGTGATCTCACTTCCTCCCACTGGGCCCTGCTTCCTAAAGTTCACTTTCCCCAACAGCACCACAGGCTGCAGACCAAGCCTTCAACACATGGGCCTTTGGGGAAGGCTCCAGATACAAAGTATAGCTGAATTTCTTCCTTCTGAGTGGTATAGGCATGGAGAAATCTTGAGGTTTTCAAAGTAGAATGTCATAGTTTGCTATAACATGTCCCTCAAAGAGCTCATTTATTAATGTTTGGAGTTGGTGTAATGGAGTCATGAGGTTGTAATCCCAGCAGTTGATAAGTCCGTTGTAATGGATTAATCTGGGTTGTAGCATGGGCCAGTAGGGTGTGTGTGGCTAGAGGTGGGTCCCTGGGGGTGCAGCTTTGGGGTTTATATAAATGGTTCCTCCTGCCTATGCTCACGCTCTTTCTTCTGGCCTCCATGATGTGAGGAGCGCAGTCCACATGCTCTCCCTGTCTCTGCCTCCTGCCGCCATGCCCTGAGATCCGTGGTCCCCAGACTCATACGGACTGAACCCGAAACTGTAAGAAAATAAATCTTCTTTCCTCTAAGATATGTGGTCAATCTTTTAGATTATAGCTGCAAGAATGTTGACCAGAACACAGAATATGTGAGGAAGAGCAGCAGAAAGGGAAGAGAACAAGAAGAATAAAAAAAAAGAACCTAAAAATAATCTCTGACAAACCACACTGCTCAACCCATGAGAAGATCAACTAGAAGCCTCAGGAGCAACTGTAATTCCAACCCGTTCTTGGATGTGGTATTTGTTTCACATAACCAGATGTCCAGTTTATTCAGGGGCCATTTGTATGATACAAACACCTTTGGGTTTCCAGGGTTCAAAACCGAATGAATGGATTGTTACAGAAAGCTCAGACAGTAAGCCACAATCCAAAGATCTTACCAACAAATGACATCAAAATTCTGATGCCCCAAACAATTCAACAGCTTGACCCAAGAAGCTGAGACAGGAAGCTGCAGGTCAAGTGAAGCATGGTGCAAGAATCAGAGATGATAAAAAAAAAAAAAAATACCGTAACTGATGAGATTCAAATGACAGGCACTCTAGTTGCTGGAAGATATTTTCTATGGATAATTCAGTGCTTTGAGCTCCTTCAAGGCCAAGCTACTTCTCTGGGGGTTAAAAATGGAGGGAATGAAGAAAAAGATAATGTAGCAATTCAGGGACAAATCGATGGCAGATTCTGGGCTTGATAAAATTCACCTGTCAAAAGATAAGGAGAAAGAGAAACATGGAAGAAGACATTTCTTAGAGCTAAATATCTACGGATTCAGTATTCACCCTGTAAATAGATGCCAACTTTTTTTAACAGCCTCCCTCCATTCCTTCTTTTCTAGCTAGATCTTCCTGTAAAATATCAAGTATGATTGTTCATAGTGGATGTGGGGGTTAACTTTATGGGTCAACTTGGCTAGGTCACAGTTTCCTGGTTTTGGTAACTACCAGTCTAGAGGTTGCTGTGTACAGACTTTTAGATGTGATTGACATTTAAAATAATAAAATGAAATGAAATAGAAAATAATAAAATGAAATGAAATAGATTACACTTTCTAATGGGGGTGGGCCTTTTCCAATCAGTCAAAAGCCTTAATAGAGGAAAGACTGAGGTCCCCTGGGGAAGAGGGAATCTAGGCTACAGATGGCCTTTGGACCATAATATAAGCTGTCCCTGTGTCTCCAGCCTGTTGGACTGTCATGCAGACTTCTGACTTGCCAGCCCCCACAGTCATGTAAACCGAGTCCTTCAATTCTCAATGCAGCCAACAGAAATTGTACTTTCAATCTTGAATTTCAATCTTTTCTTGGGCTACCAATATGGACTCGTGATGCTGCACCTTGGGGGTAAGCCACAGCTCCTAGCCAGTCACCCAATCAGAAGAATGAACAACCTAATGGATAGTCTCCTGCGTTGCTAAGCTGTGACATTTGGGTAGGTTAGGTCTATTAATGAATTTTTTACTGAACGATATTTTCAGTAGGTTTATCAGGTTGTAAGTTGAAGACCATCTCTCTCTATATATGTATAAATCCTGTTGGTTCTATTTCCCTGGAGAACCTTAAGAAAGTGAATAACCTTATCTCATTCCTGATGGTGGAAAGCTTTCAATATGTCATGATTAAAGATGATGTTTAGCATAGTTTTTTGATGAGGTACTCTTTACCAGATTTACAAAGCTCCTTTCATTCCTATATTGCTGATCATTTTTAAATGAAGTGTTAAACAAGTATTGACTATTAGCAAACACTTTTATTATTAGTTGGGACATCCATGTGATTTTTCTCTTCTATTCTGTTAATGTGATACAGTATGATTGATTTCAAACCTCCCCCTTTTTTGGAAACATGCTCATGACATATGAGTCTTCTAAGTATATTGGCAGCTTTGAGATTTGGCTTCTTTGCCTATGAGAAGGATTGACCAATTTGATAATGCCCTTATCTGGATTTATCAGAATTATTTTGGACTCAGAAAAAGGGTTTTTTTTTTTTACTCCTTTTCTGTTCTCTGGTAGGATGTGAAGATATTTGCTTGTGTTTCTTCTTCTTATTTCAATGCATGTAGAATCTTTATTTCAGGTTCCAACTAAGGTAGAGGTATTCCTAAATCATAGTTCTTTTTTCTTGATCATACAATGACATTTCTATATCATGAGGAAAGTGGGCCTGGTTCAGTAACAGTTTGGTGAGCCAGCTTGAAGGCAGGGGCAGGTAGGCCACTGCTACTGAGCCCTTTGCTGGTATCTCAAGCTTTGCTGAGGAGTCCAAGTAGCTTCCTGTGCTGTTTGTCCCAGGGACCATCCCTGTGACTCACTCTACCTCAGGGTCACCAACCTTCAGCACATAAGCAATAGAGAAATGGTTTCTAGGTTTGACAGATGATTTATTCAATGAGTCATGTCAGTACAAGTTGTGCCGCCTTTGCAAGATTTTCTCTTTACGGTGTGTGTGTGTGTGTGTGTGTGTGTGTGTGTGTGTGTGTGTGTGTGAGCTATATCACTGGTCCTATTTTATTTTGAAATCAGGTCTCACTAAGGTGCTGAGGACCTCTCTAAGTTGCTGAGGATGGCCTTGAACCTGCGATCCTACTGTCTCAGCCTTCCAAGTACTGGGATTACAGATGTGAGCCACTGTGCCCAACTATTTTGCCCAGTTTTATATTTGTTCATAATGGGTGGGGTAAGGGGTCAGATATTCTTTCATGTGATGACATGGAAATCATGGTATGCTTTGGCCAGCGTTAATGAATGGATATCATTTTAAAACGAGATTTGGGTGCTTTGAAAAGGGTCTTAACACCACTGTACTCTTTAATTGACTTAAGAACGAGAATCTGTTCTCGGGTTGGATCTTTCTAAGTTAAATTTTCTCTGCATCATTAGCACAGGATTTCCAGGAGACAGTTCTGAGAGTCACTCCAACTCTGTAAGCCAAGGTCACACTGTCGTCCCCAATGCAGTCACTGTGACTGCAAATGGCCTGATGGATTTAGAACTGGCCACATGTTCTACTCCTAAAGTCCTTTCAGAGTGCAGAGATTGAAAGAGAGCAGGAGAAGAACTCAAAGTAAAAACAAAACTGTCATTAGAAGGGAGGAGAGCTGGGCTGGGAGGGAAGCCACAGGTGCCCACTGCTGGTGGCAAAGAGGTGTCCAGGCACCTCTTGACCATCTCTCTGAGAGCCAGCCTGCCACGCATGACCCCAACTTTCCGTGCCCCAGTTTTCTCATTTGCACAATAATTGGAGCAATATGCTGATCACTGGATCTCAAGTTATTTTTTTCTTTTTTTTGAGGGGGAGGGTCCTTTTTTTGTCTTTTTGGCACTGGGGATCGAACCCAGGGCATTGTGCTTGCAAAGTGAGTGCTTTGCCACTGAGCTACATCCCAGCCCTTAAGCTATTTCCTTTCTCAGAATACTCCTGTGGCTTCTTTCTTAATCTCGAGATCAAGACATGGTCCACAAGATCTTACATGTGGGGGACTTTCAAAGTTCTATAAAAATATCCCTCTAGACTGGTGTGGTGACACATGCTAAAACCCCAGATATTCCAGAGGCTGAGGCAGAAGGAGGATCGCAAGTTCAAGGCCAACCTGGGCAACTTAGCAAGACCCTGTCTCAAAATTAAATAAATAAATAAATAAATAAATAAATAAATAAATAAATAAATAAATAGGACTGGGGGTATAGCTTAGTGGTAGAATACCCTTGAGTTCAATCCAGGAACACACACACACACCCTTCTTGACCATTTTTTGTTTATTTTTATTTTTTTTTGTGGTACTGGGGATTGAACTAAGGGTCATTCTACCTCCAAGCTATACCCCCAGCCCCATTTTTTATACTTATTTTGAAACAGGGTCTCATTAAGTTGTGGAGTGTCTCACTAGGTAGCTGAGGCTGGCTGCGAACCCATATCCTCCAGTCTCAGCCTCCCAAATGCTGGAATTACAAACATGCACCACCATGCCCAGCTCTTGACCATTTTTTAAGAAGGGCTACTTTCTTCTCATTATTGCTCTCCAACCATTGTGACCATCTTAGGGGCTTTTAGAGACAGCCACTCCCACTATAAGGTCTTGCATGTACTCTTCCTGTATATAGAATATCTTTCCTTTACCTCTTTAGCAGCCTAACAAGGGTTGGGGGGATGTTAAATGTCACTTGTTTAGGAAAATTTTCTGTCTGTCTCTCTCTCTTTTTTGCAATTTCTGGTATTATACTCAGGGCCTTGTGCACAAACTCTGAGCTACATCCCATTGAACATTTTATTTTGATACAGGATCTCACTAAGTTACCCAGGTTTGCCTTGAACTTATGATCCTCCTGCCTCAGCCTCTCAAGCAGCTGGTATTACAGATGTGCACCATCATATGGTGGGAAACTTTTCTCAAAGCCCCAGAGTCTGCTATTGGATCCCCTTTGGGAGTTGCAATTCTTCTTAAATGTATTTATTAATTCCTGTGGCTGTCAGGTTTAATGTTGACATGTTTACTAGACCGTAAGCTCCATGAGGGAGAGACTCTGTGTTCTGTTCCCAAGTGTAACCAGGAGCTTACGGTGTACATTGTGCATACTGGATACTTGGTGGATAATTCCAAATGGATTGCTGGAGTTGGAAACTTGTGATATGGGACAGAAGCTAAATGCACAGACAGCTAGCTCAAATCCCAGCAGTGCTGTTTACTAGCTGCAGAACATGGGAGAATTACTTAACTCTTCAATTGCCTCAGTTTTCTTCTCTGTAAAAGGGGCATAAGACATCTGTCCACAGAGGTGCTGTGGTTATTAAGAGGTGTCTAAGGGCTGAGAACAGTGCTTGCCCCATGCATATCATACTGAGCTGGTGGTGGACGGTCCTCACAGATGATGAGAGCTGGATGGAGCCTTCGTGGCCGCTGGTGTCTTGGGATCTTATATTTCTCACATTTCCTATACCCACCATGTTCAGACCACTCAACGGTGCTGAGTGTGTCAAAAGCCTTCAATCTGGGAATTTTATCTGACCTCATGCCTGTCTCTCTACTTGCACTGAGCAGAGGCTCCCAACTGGCATGGTTGGTCCCTACCTGAGGCTGAGGGGTGGTTGGGTCAGGACACAGGTGCTGACCCTCCATCCCTTTGTGACTTGATTGAGCACGTGAACATTTGTCCAAGGGTTACCTGGGGCCCTGTTCACTTTCACTCTGACAAAAACCCTCTCAACCCATTTTCCAAATATTTAAAAATCTTAGATTGAGAGCCTTTTCCAATGTGCTGAGCAGCAAGAGTTCAATTAGACATTTCCATGAGGCAGCTTCTTTAATTTTGACAAGGGCTTGATCCTCTTGCCCATGCTTGGTTACCTGAAAACTTCAAGTTTTCTCTTCTCCCTTTCCTAATTATTAGGAGCATTATTACAATTTGACCATAATATCTGACTTGATGACTCTTGTCTCTAACAACTGCCAAAAGTTTCTGGTTCATGTTCGATTGCAAGCTTCAAAGATGGGCTTTGATAAAACAGTCTTTCAATTACATTTGCCCTAATATTCATGGCATAACTCTGGCCTTGGTTTGGTAGTGATTATTAATATAAATCCGTTTTGGAGATAGATGCAAGTATAAATTACAAAATGTCAGAGTGCAATTTTATTTTGAATGCTTTTTTTTTACTATTATGAATAATGAAGGATGCTGAAGATGGTTCAGCATATTCAGTTGGATATAATTAAAATCCCAAAGGTTGTGGTTTTTAAAAGCTGCATCTGCCTGCTGCCTTCTGGGATTTGGAGGTGACTGGAAGTTTGAGGGTTCTGTTTTATTCTCTTCTCCCTCTTTCCTGTTTTTAAAGTATACTTTTATCAGTGTATTGTAATTATACATCATAACGAGGTTTGGAGTGATAGGAACATACATGCACACAGTGCTTGGTGTGTTTCCCTCCGGATCCCATGCTCCTTCCAGTTTCTGTCCTCCTCTCTCCTTCATTCTCTTGCTCTTCCATCCCTCAATCAGTTTCACAGCCATATACTTTAATGCCAAAGGGGATGCTGGGAGCCGGGGATAATTTCTGTTCTTATGGAGCTCAGTTAAGGGTGGAGACAGAGGAGAGAATTGACAGAACAGAAGGTAATAAATGAAAGAGATGTGGGCATGGTACCACAGCACCAAGGAGGCACTACACCCGTCCAGCTCACAGGAGCAATCGGGAAGGCTTGCAGGGAAAGGAGCTCAGAGGAGGTCAGGTCTGCGCTTGTGGGATTTGACTTCAAAGGTCAGTGCTCCGGCCACATTCTACTTAGGCACCTTCAGATGACAGGGCCTTTGTTCACCCAGCCAATTGTCCTAGGAACACAAATGTTTGTGGACTACTGAGAGCGATCCTGGTGCTCGTGTAATGTAAATAAAACCAGGCATAAGGAAAAACAAGCATCAATCAATCACTCCCTCTTCTCTTCCCTTCCCTTCCCTTCCCTTTCCTTCCCTCCCATCTCCTCCCTTCCCTTCCCCTTCCCTTCCCTCCCCTCCCCTCCTCTTCTTCTTCTTCTTCTTCTTCTTCTTCTTCTTCTTCTTCTTCTTCCTCTCTCTCTCTCTCTCTCTCTCTCTCTCTCTCTCTCTCTCTCTCTCTCTCTCTCTCTCTCTCTCTCCCCCCCCCCCAGATATACACTGACATCTCCCTGTCTCTCTACATCCCTAATTAGAACTAGGTACTAGGAGCAGCTCAAGTCAACTGATTCTTGCTCATGTATTAATGATTGGCTAAGACTTGGCCATTATCAGGGAGCATTTTAACAGGTGTATAGAACCCTTACGCCAGATAAAAGCATCTCTACTTATGTAAGTGGTGTATCAAAATTCAGGAGACTTTTGCAGGGGAAGGAGAAGGGATGCCAGGAAAACTCTCCCCACCATGTCAGCATAAACCGTGTTGGGACCTGAAACCACTTGCATAGACAGTTGAATTCTGCAGTCAGAAAAAATCAAGTTGATATCACCTTGCATCTAGAACAGCTAGCATCAAGGCAATTTATTTTGAGGGAGGGAGTCTATGGCCCAAGGTTGAGGTGCCTAGAAAATATAGGGAGAGCTGACGGTGAACCATGAGGAGGAACTTTATCCCAGCCAGAAGGAGTGCAGTTAGGCCATGCCTTCAAGAAACTAAGAATTAAACTTGGCTTCAGATAGTTTTTATTTTACATCTTTATCATTTTGACTCATCTCTCTCTCTTTTCAGGGGAGGGGATATTTGTTACCAATAACATAGTGCAAGCAATTTAGCTAGTATCTTTTTCTTTTTTTCTTTTTTTTTATTCGTGCATTGTAAGCATAAATCTTTGTTAGGTACAAATTGATAACGACATATGTGCCCACATTTCTCATTTGACCCCTTCCCCAAATTCCCACCCTGCTCCCTTGCCCTCCCTCCCGCTCAAGTTCAGTTTAGTGAGTAACCTTGATATACATTAGGGTGCCCCCTCCCCTGTCCATCCTCTTCAGTCAAATCAACTTCTTTGCTTATTGAGGGTCTCTCCTTTTTCATCTGGAGACCCTCTTATGCCCCATCTTCTCCCTAGCATCTGCATATTAGGGAGAACATATGCTTCCTTACTCTTTGTGACTGGCTAATCTCACTTAACATAATGTTTTCCAGTTGCATCCATTTCCCTGCAAAGAACATGATTTTGTTCTTCTTTATGGCTGAGTAAAATTCCATTGTGTACATATCCCATAGTTTTGTAATCCATTCATCTGTTGATGGACATCTTGGCTGCTTCCAT
>PVLC010011087.1:0-22506 GCA_004027655.1 Graphiurus murinus
AGCCGGGCATGGTGGCGCACGCTTGTAATCCCAGCATTCGGGAGGCTGAGACCGGAGAATCCGGGTTCGCGGCCAGCCTCAGCTACCTAGTGAGGCACTCCGCAACTTAGTGAGACTCGGTTTCAAAATAAAGAATAAAAAATAGGGCTGGGGGTGTAGCTCGGAGGTAGAATGCCCCTGAGTTCAATCCCCAGTACCGCAAAAAAATAAATAAATAAATAAATAAAATAAAGAATAAAAAATAGGGCTGGAGGTATAGCTTGGAGGGAGAATGCCTCTGAGTTCAATCCCCAGTACCACAAAAAAAATAAAAGAGTATGCTTGATGAAAGTCAAGGCCTTCCCCCTCTCCCCTGAAAAGAGAGGCTGGAAAAAAGGATCGAAGTCTGTACCCTCCGCTTCCCACCTCCCTGAGATGCATCACAGCACAAGGACTCCAGCTTGCTTTGTTAATTTGTTTAATTTATGGGCACATGGGGAGTTGTGGGCCGAGGACAAATGGGGACCCCAAGCCACACACTCCTCAGATCTTTATTCAGCCCTGCCGGGGGGCTGGGGAGCGGGGAGGCAGTCTGCCCGGCGGAGGAAGTAGAGGTAGGAGGCTGAGGGCACCTCAGCGCCGGCCTTGGTATAGCAGGCACTCTCTGTAGCACAGCCTCGAGTGGCAAATTTAGTATTGAAGATACCTGGAAAGAAGGGTTCAGACAGGAGTCAGCCCCTTCTTTGGCATGACCCAGCCCTGCCGCACCTCCTCACAGGGCTCTTTGGAGCCCCCTCCTTCCTTGGAGCAGAAAAATTTGGGCCTCCAATTCTGGGGCCCTGTCCCCCCTTTCAGGGATCCAGACCCTCCTTACCCGCCTGCACATTGCCAGCAAAGTAGATGCAGTGGGTTTCCTGGCCGACGCAGCGGGCAGCCTGGGTGCCCGGGCACGTCTCCTGGAAGGGCACGATGCAGGAGGGGCACATCAGGCCGTTCTCTGTACGATTGTTCTGGGGAGCTGGGGATGAGGATGAAGTGCCTGGTGAACAGGGATGTCCAAGCCCTTGCCCCAGCCTCCCCCAAGCTCCGGGCAACACCAGGATGGACACTGCTACACCCCCAGCCCTATTTTTTATTCTTTATTTTGAAACAGAGTCTCACGAAGTTGCGGAGTGCCTCACTAGGTAGCTGAGGCTGGCCGCGAACCTGGATCCTCCAGTCTCAGCCTCCCAAATGCTGGGATTTCAAGCGTGCGTCACCACGCCCGGCTGGACACTGCATTTTACAGGTAAGGAAACTGCGGCTCAGAACCAGCAAGGTGCTTTCCCAAGTGTGACAGCTGGGGCCGAAGCACACACAGAGGACCCTCGGGGCGGGGCTGAGTTGGCACCTACGGGGCACGGAGCCATGGTTGCAGCCGTCGCTCTGGCAGCACTGTGCATTGGATACCATGTAGTCATTGGGGCCCATGGTGGTGGACACGAAACCCGAGTAGCAGTCGCTGAACTTCATGCAGGCCTTGAAGGTGTTCACAGACTGGCGGCCCTCTGTGGAGTGGGGGACAGGAGCAGAGGGCAGATGGCACTGACCGACCACTACCTCGAGGTCTCTCCTAACTACTGCTTCCCAACCCTTCAACTCCCTAGCGTGGTCTTTTCCAGCTCCCTAAAGCCATACTCCCTAATCTGCCTCCGTATGGTCTGGAGCCATGGCCAACCCCTAAGTGACTGCCTGATGTGGCCCTGTCCAACCACTCCACCCTGACCTGCCACCCTTCTCTCGCTGTCCTGTTAGTACTCCCACCCCATTTCAGGACTTTGCTCCCCATTCCCAGTAGTTTCTTCCAACAACCCCCAGGATATTGCCCCTACACACTCATATCCTTTTTTTCCAGTGCTGGGGATTAAACTCAGGGGTATTCTACCTCCGAGCTATACCCCCAGCCCTATTTTTTCTTCTTTATTTTGAAACCGGGTCTAAGTTGCAGAGGGCCTCACTAGGTAGCTGAGGCTGGCCGTGAACCCAAATCCTCCATTCTCAGCCTCCCAAGTACTGGGATTACAAGCGTGTGCCACCACGCCTGCCTCTTCCAACCCTTTTTAAAAGTTTCGCCCCCTAACCCCCTCTCTTTCCCCATTGCCAAGGGCCCATTTCCCGCCTGAATGGCCTACATGCCCAGGGAGGTCTCTTCAAGACTTTCAGGTCCATCCCTCACCGCAGGACCAGGACACAGCGCTCACAATCTTCCATCTCACCTTCCTTTCACACCCCTTCCTGCTGGCAAAGTTGACCTTTATCTGTCACAGCCCACAGTCCCTCCCAGGCCAGGCCTCTCTCCTCCTGTGACTAATGGTCTCTTTTAGCATTAAATGACCTCGCCCGCCTGCCTCCAGAGGTCTCTTGCATTGTGCCTTTCTCTCCATCCTTTCTCAGGTCAGGTGGCCTCTTTCATTTAACTCATGCCCACTCTACTTCCACCATACTCATCGGCCTCCCCACTGCCCCGGCTCCACTTCTCCTACTTAGGAGGATTTGCTCCATGCTTAGGAGTCTCTCGTGTGGAGTGGTCCCCTTCCTTCTTTTCCTTCCTTCCTTCCTTCCTTCCTTCCTTCCTTCCTTCCTTCCTTCCTTTCTTCCTTCCTTTCTCTCTCTCTCTCTTTCTTTCTTTTTCTTTTTCGTGATGCCAGAGATTGAATCCAGGGGCATTCTACCTCTGAGCTACATCTTTAGCCCTATTTTATTTTTTATTTGGAAACAAGATCTCACTAGGTTGCTGAGGGTCTCACTAAGTTGCTGAGGCTGGTTTCGAACCTATGACCTTCTGTCTCAGCCTCCCAAGTACTGGGATTCCAGGCATGCGCCACCAAGCCTGTCTGGGTCGTGGCTTTTCTGTTTCTCCTCTAGCCCAATATTGTCACCTCTCCTCCTCTGGTCAGGAATGATTTTTTCCCTAAGGACAATGGTTTCTCTCCTCCTCCTCCTCCTCCTCCTCCTCCTCCTCCTCCTCCTTTCTTCTTTCTCTCTGTCTCTGTGTCTCTGTCTCTGTCTCTGTCTCTCTCTCTCTCTCCCCTGGGGATTGAACCCAGGGACACTCTACCTCTGAACTACACCCCAGCCCTATTTTATTTCTGGGATTTTTTTTGGGGGGGTACTGCGGATTGATTAAACGCAAGGATATTCTACCTCTGAACCACACCCCTACCCCTACTTTACTTTGAAACAGGGTCTCTCTAGGTTGCTGAGGGTCTTGCTAAATTGCTGAGGCTGGCCTCAAATCTGTGGTGGTCCTGCCTCAGCCTCCCAAGTACTTGTACCACCAAGGCTATCTTTCTCTTCCATTTCTTAATAGTCTTTCCCTCTTTCCTCCCTTCCTTTGATTTTCTACCCACACTTCACCTATCCGGAGAGCTGCGGCGATCCTGGCTCTGCGCGGTGATATCCTCTAAAGGAACACCTTGCCCGCCCACCCCCGTGGCTTGACGTCATGCCCTCCTACTTGTGCTGGACTCGCTCACGAGAACCACGCATGCGTCCTTGCCCGCCTCGCACGTCTTCATTTTTCCGCTGCATGTGTGCCCGGAGCCCCTACACACCTCACAGCTTAGAGGGCATCCTGCAGGGTAGAGGGCAAGGTTTTAGTCATGCATGGCTGGTGTGGTCCTCAGACCACGAATTCGGCTTTGGAGTTGAGAAGGGCAGGGGAGGCAGACTTTTGGGTCCTGATGGAGGAGGAACTGGCATCTCCCCGGTTTTTCATGGGTGCGGCATTGACTACTGTCCAGGGAACTGTCCAGAGTCTGACAAGGAAGCAGTGGTGAAGCCAGCAAAGCGGCTTCCAGGGGCGGGAAGCGACTCCACCATAGAGCCTGTTTACTTAATTACAAGGCTGGGGACGTTGGACGCCAGGGTCCTCTGAGCAACCTCGGGGGCAGGGAGGAGTGGTGGCGAAGGTTTTCATGGACTTCTGTGAAACTTCAGGTCCAGCTGGTTCTTGGATGTGGAATGCTCCACACAGGTACCGCATAGGTCTTATAGATAGAGGGAGCTCAGGCAAAGGGTACCTGAGGCTAGGCTCTGCATTCGAGGTCACAGAGGGAGGATGAGGCCCCAGGGGCTGAGGACTTGGGCTTCTTGGTCCTGGGGGGGAGGCCACTAGGGGCCTACACACTCGAGTCCTGGGAAAGTGGAGTTGACCTGGACTCCTGCATCTAGGTGGAGGAGGGGGCTGGGTGCCTGATCTCCAGTCCAGAAAGGAATTCACTCTTTCTCTTTTATTTACTTATGTATTTATTTATTCATAAAGATTTCCCTTTCTAGTCATGCTCACATGAGTTCCTAGAATTCAGATATCTTATTTTGGGACTCTGCCTGTGGCAGAGAGGATTCTGAGTCAACTAAAAGCCCCTTCTCTCCTGGATCCTGTCATAGAGTTTTTTGTATATATATATTTTTCTCTCCCAGGGCCCCAGGTGGTCTCCTCCTTACCCTCTGCTTCTTCCATGACTCCCAATTCCCAAGTTACCCCTCTTTCCCCCCTTGAGGACCATGCTGCATGTTCTCTCTCTCTTTCCTGAGGTCCCAGGAAGGAATCCAGGTCCCTTGTCACTTACCAAGACCCACGAGGGTGCAGAGCAGTGTGCAGGCCAGCAGAAAGGTCTCCTGTCTTGTGGATGGCCTCATGGTGTGTGAACCTGCAGTCCCAGGTCCTCTGCCCTTATAGGAAGCTGAGGAAGGGCGGGTCCGTATCCACCTTCACCCTGGGGTGAGAAATAGCTGAGGTCAGAACCCAGGGCAGTCCTCCAAAGCCTCCGGGTTACAGAGGCGGAACTAGCATCCAAAAGGGACCTGAACATCTTGTGCCCAGCTCCCTTTTCCACGGGGATACCGGAAGTCTGGTCTTCAGCCCCTTTTTCCATCACGACCCAGAGGGATACTGCCATGTTTTCTTACCTTTTAACCCCTTACACACTTCTCGAAGCTCAAGATCGGAACCGGATCATCTAATTCCCTCTGAGTGGAGAGCGGCTACAAAGACTGGGGTCCTCTCTCCCCCTCTCCTCTCTCTTCCCAAGGAGGCGCCCAGCGTGGGTGAGGTCCTACCTGGGAGCGCCCAGCATGTCCAGGCTCGTCCTGCGGGGGCTGGGCGACTTGTCTCCCTTCCCTTTACTCCCTCTTCTGTATTTGGGCTGTCTCCAGCTTCGACCCCGCCCAGGACTGCACCCCTGGCTCTCCAGAAGATCGAACAGAGAGGTGCTTGTCAGCGGCCAGAGGCAGGTGTGGTAGGAGAAAAATACCCGCGGGTCACATACTGGGAAACTGAGGCATTTGTGGAAGCACTCTAGACTGGATGAGTGTGGTTTGCGAACATGCTTTGTGTTTTGACCTTTTCCCCTTCTCTTGGCCTCAGGCATAGGACTGAAATACAGTTGAGATTTTTTTTTTTTTCCTCGTGTATATGTGCTGGGAGAAAGGGAGAAGAGAGAAGCCCCAAGAACAGGTGGAAGAGATCCTGTTGCAGTAGGCTCCAAGCTCCCTGAGAAAACCCATTCAGCCCTCCTCCGCTTTCTAGGCTTTACTTTGGTAGGTGACTACGTTGTCCAATGAGAACGTTGAATTTCTTCTAGGCACCAATCCTGGAGGCCGCTCCTGTTGCTAGGTGCCCAGAAAGCAGAATGTGAACGTCATACGGAAGCGGAGCTGGAGAGTGGTGGGATCAGAGATAGGCGGGGCCAGAGGAAAAGCTCGTTGCTAGGGAACGCAGCGCCTGGCTCTGGAGAGGCTTCACTGAGCTTGCGTGGTGTCGACGCGAGCGTCGGCGCGCTGCGGTTTGAAAGGCCCGTGCCTCGCGCGCTTGCGCATTAAGTCCGCGCGGAGTGCACACCCAGCCCACCCCCTGAGCCCGGACCCTTCTTCATCCTTCCATCCAGGCGAGGCCCACGGCGTTGACATGCCGGAGATCCGCCTCCGACACGTCGTGTCCTGCAGCAGCCAGGACTCGGTGAGGGACTAGCTCGGGGGAGGTCGGAAGACAAGGGAATTAATGAAGGGGGCCCCTTAAGAACTTTTGGAGTCTAAAAGGGAACTTCAAGGAAGTCCAGGGAGGGTCATGGGGAGGATTTCCAGAGTCTATAAGTAAATTCAGGGAGAAATGCGAAATTAGGGAATTTCGGGGCGTCTGTGGAACTTTGGGAGAGAAAAGGAGGAATAGGGGAGCCCATATGTAACTTCCAGGGGAAAATGTGTGTGTGTGTGTGTGTGTGTGTGTGTGTGTGTGTGTGTGTTTAACTCGAGATAAGGGAGGGCAGGAGCTGACAAGGGAACTTAACTTTGGGGGATCGCAGAGGCTTGGGACACTAAAATGAATACTTTGAGAACTGGGGACCTACCCCCTTTCTCTGCTCTGACGTTCTTTTCCTGCTCTTTTCTCCAGACCCACTGTGCAGAAAACCTTCTCAAGGCAGACACTTACCGAAAATGGCGGGCAGCCAAGGCAGGCGAGAAGACCATCTCTGTGGTCCTGCAGGTGATCCTGCCCTCTCCCTACCTCCTTCTTAGAGTGTAGGATCTCAGGGTACAGATTCTGCTGAGCTAATTGGCAATGGGTCGAGTCCCTTTCCCTTCTGGACCTCAGCTTCCTTACCTGGGAAATGGGCAAGTGTAATACCTATATCCCTCAGCAGAGGAGAAAGGAGACACAAAGACTAGGCCCAAGGATGACCTCAGGAATCATTGTGTGGCCCTGGGTAGGTTGCTTCCACCTTCTGAGCCTCAGTTTCCTCAGCTGGAACAGAATGAGTCATCGCCATGTATCCTGCCTCCTAAAGTCAGTGGGCTTAGGGCTGGAAGGTGTCCAGGAAGGTCATCTGAGCAACTTCACTCACTTATTTGTTTATTTATTTATTGCGGTACTGGGGATTAAATACAGGAGTGTACTACCTCTGAGCTACACCTCAAGCCCTATTTTATTTTTTAATTTTTTTTATTTTTTTGCGGTACTGGGGACTGAACTCAGGGGCGTTCTACCTCCGAGCTATACCCCCAGCCCTATTTTTTATTCTTTATTTTGAAACCGAGTCTCACTAAGTTGCGGAGGGCCTCACTAGGTAGCTGAGGCTCGCCACGAACCCGGATCCTCCGGTCTCAGCCTCCCGAATGCTGGGATTACGAGCGTGCGCCACCACGCCCGGCTTATTTTTTATTTTGAAACAGGGTCTCACTAAGTTGCAGAGGGCCTAAGTTGCTGAGGCTGACCTTGAACTAAAGATCCTTCTGTCTCTGCCTCCCAAGTACTGGGATTATGGGCATGCACCACTGTGCCCAGCTCCATACTGAAACATAAGGAGGGAAAATGAAGCTACTATTTCTGGAATGCTGGTTGGGTTTTTTCTGAGTGATTTTTTTAGGGACTTGGGCTCTACCTCTGAACTATAGCCCCAGCCCTTTTTATTTTGAAACAGGGTCTCATTAAGGTACCGCCCACAGGCCTTGATCCTGTGATCCTCCTATCTTAGCCTCCCAACTACTGAGATTACATGTGTATGCCACTGGGCTCAGCTCTGAGCATACACTTGGTCTCTCATTTGCTCAGTGGTTCTGAACAAGTTCTGGGTCAGAGAGCATCTTGAGAAGATAGAAGCTGAGGATTCTTTTCCCAGGAAAAATAATACATACCCACAAAAGTTTTATGTGTTTAAGTATCTCCTAAGTCCCTAACATTAGAATAATAATGAGAGCTAATGTTATTTATTTATTTATTTTGCCATACTGGGGATGGAACCTGGGGGCATTCTACATCTGAACTATACCCCCAGCCCTAGTTTTTATTCTTTATTTTGAAACCAGGTCTCACTAAGTTGTGGAGTACCTCACTAGGTAGCTGAGGCTGGCCGAGAACCCGAATCCTCTGGTCTCAGCCTCCCAAATGCTGGGATTACAAGCGTGCGCCACCATGCCCGGCCAGAGGCAGTATATCTCCAAGCTCCATCACCAGCCCTATTTTTTTTTTTTTTTTTTTTTTTTTTGCAGTACTGGGAGTTGAACTCAGGGGCATTCTACCTCCGAGCTATACCTCCAGCCCTATTTTTTATTCTTTATTTTGAAACCGAGTCTCACTAAGTTGCGGAGTACCTCAGTAGGTAGCTGAGGCTGTCCGCGAACCCAGATCCTCCAGTCTCAGCCTCCCAAATGCTGGGATTACAAGCATACGCCACCACGCCCGGCTGAAAGCTAATGTTATTCAACATTACAACCTGGCAGTCATGATTATATATACCTCACATGTGTTCTTTTTTGTATTTGAGATTGAACCGATGGATACTCTACCACTGAGCTACATCCCCAGCCCTTTTTATTTTTTATTTTGAGATAGGTTCTCACTAAGTTACCCAGGCTGGCCTTGAACTTGTGATATTCCTGTCTCAGCTTCCCAAGTAGCTGAAATTACAGGTGTGCATCACCACACCTGTAATTTCATGTGGTTTAATTCATTGAATCCTCATAAAAATCCCATGACTAAGGATCTGTTGTTATTCCCATTTTATAGACGAGCAAACCAAGGCCCAGAGAAACTATGTAACTTGCCTAAGATCCAGTCTTTTAAACTGTGGGAGATCCAGATGCTGACGATTTAATTTTGGGACCTGGATTCAAATCTCAGCTTATTCATTCTGTGACCTCAGGCACATTTTTTCATTTCTCTAAACTTGTTCTCTCATCTGTGTATTGGGAATAATGACATGCAAGCCCAGGGTGGTTGTGAAAATTCAGTGACATAATGTCTGCAGAAGTGCTCTGTCAACATGTAGGTGTTTGTATAAAGGGAGGGATTTGTGATTTTATTATGGGGTGATGATTCTGCTGAGCTCTCTTATGATCAGGTGACCCCAAGGGAAATGACATTCAGTTCTGTTAGCCTATCTGCAGTGGAGGCAGAGAAGCTGGAGGCAGAAGAGACAGAACTGGGGGGGGGGGTCCAGAGGGGCAAGGCACAGGAGTCACTGGCCTGGGAGAGACTGAAGAAGTATCGTAGCTATCACCAAAATAGGAAACCCAGAATGGGAGCATCCTGGGAAGGTCATGTATTCAGGTTGGGATGTACAGCTTTGATGTAACCTTGGGAATTAGGGATCAAATGTGAAGTCAGAGACAGAGGTATACAAGTTGTCATCACAGAGGCAGGACCATATACTTGGGAGTAGGCGGATTCATTTGTTCATTCATTCACTCATTTACTCCACAACTATTGTTTTCTAAAGGCTAAGCACTGTGTTTATTAAGTGTCTTCTATAACCTAAGCACTGTGTTAGCCACTGGACCTGTATAGCAGTGGCAAGCGCAAGACAAAAAAAAATTCAGTCTTGTGCAGCTTTCATGTTAGTAGCAAAAGATAGAAAACAAATGAATAAATAGTACCTGCCAGGCGTGGTGGCCCACACTTGTAATCCCAGTATTTGGGAAGCTGAGACAGGAGGACTACAGGTTGGAGACCAGCCTCAGTAACCTAGTAAGACTCTATTTCAAACCAAAAAATAAAAAGGGCAGGAGGTGTAGCTTGGAGGTAGAATGCCCTGGCTTCAATCCCCAAAACCAACAACCAAAAAGTAGAACCTATGTCAGATGATAAAATTAAATAATCTTAAAAAATGGGAGTGCCTACCTGGGGAGGGGTGGTGGCCAGAGGTTTTTATTTAAACAGGGTCAAGGAAAGCTACCCTGAGAAGGTGGCACTTGAGCAAAGTGAGCTGTGCATACATCTGGGAGGAGACAGAGAACTCAGAGCAGACTGCGCCTGGCACATTGGAGAAACAGCAAGGAGGCCAGAGTGTTAGGAGTGGGGTTATGCAGGGTGGGCAAGGTAGGACAGGGTAAGGGTGGAAGCTCCCCAGACACTCAGAGCTTGGAAAGCCACAGTAAGGACTTAAGTTTTTATTCTGTGTGATACAGGAGCCACTGGAGGCTTGAGCAGAGAAGGGATAGGATCTCACTTAGGTCTTCACAGGACCCCATGTTGAGAAAAAACTTCAGGGACAGTGTACTGCAGCAGAAAGACCAGGACCACAGCAGTTGTTGACTCGGTTTTTTTTTTTTGTTTTTTTTTTTTGCGGTACTGGGGATTGAACTCAGGGGCGTTCTACCTCCAAGCTACACACCCAGCCCTGTTTTTTATTCTTTATTTTGAAACAGGGTCTTATTAAGTTGCGGAGGGCCTCACTAGGTAGCTGAGGCTGGCCTCGAACCCGGATCCTCCGGTCTCAGCCTCCCGAATGCTGGGATTACAAGTGTGCGCCACCATGCCCGGCATTATTTATTTATTTTTTTGTCTGTTTGGTACTGGGGATTGAACCCAAAGGCATTCTTTCTCTGAGTTACACCCCCAGCCCCATTTTATTTCTTATTTGGAAACAAGGTCTTGCTAGGTTACTGAGAGCCTCACTAAGTTGCTGAGGCTGGCTTCGAACCTATGATCCTCTTGTCTCAGCCTCCCAAGTACTGGGATTGCAAGCATGTGCCACCACACCTGGCTTCTTTTTATCTTGAAACAGGGTCTCCCTAGGTTGCTGGGTCTCACTGCTTGCTGAGGTTGTCCTTGAACCTGTGATCCTCCTGTCTCAGCTTCCCAAGTACTGAGATTACATGCATGTGCCACCATGCCACAATACCCCTAGCACTTAAAAAAAAAAAATTCTTATTTAAAATTTTGAAACAGGGTCTCCCTAAGTTGCTGAGGCTGGACTTTATTTATTTATTTATTTTGGTACTGGGTATTCCCAGTACCAAAAACCCAGGGGCATTCTACCTCTGAGCTACACTCCCAGCCCTATTTTTTTTTTTTTAGTTTGAAATGGTCTCACTAAATTTCGAAGGGTCTAAGTTGCGGAGGCTGGCTGTGAACCTCTGGGATACTCTTGTTTCAGCCTCCCAAGTACTGAGATTATAGGTGTATGCCACCATGCCCAGCTAATTTTAGTTCTTTTTTTTTTTTTTCTTCAGGACTGGAGATTGAACTCAGGGGCATTCTACCTCCAAGCTATACCCCTAGCCCTATTTTTTTTTTTTTTTTTGCGGTACTGGGGATTGAACTCAGGGGCATTCTACCTCCGAGCTATATCCCCAGCCCTATTTTTTTTTTTTTTTTTTTGCGGTACTGGGGATTGAACTCAGGGGCATTCTACCTCCAAGCTATACCCCCAGCCGAGTCTCACTAGGTTGCGGAGTGCCTCACTAGGTAGCTGAGGCTGGCCGCGAACCCGGATCCTCCGATCTCAGCCTCCCGAATGCTGGGATTACAAGCGTGCGCCACCACGCCCGGCTCCCCAGCCCTATTTTTTACTTTATTTTGAAACCGGGTCTCACTAAGTTGTGGAGTACCTCACTAGATAGCTGAGACTGGCCGTGAACCCGGATCCTTCGGTCTCAGCCTCCCGAATGCTGGGATTACAATCATGCGCCACCACGCCTGGCCCTATTTTTTATTCTTTATTTTGAAATAGGGTTTCACTAAGTTGTAGAGGGCCTCACTAAGTAGCTGAGGCTGGCCACAAACCTGCAATCCTTCTGTCTTAGCCTCTCAAGTACTGGGATTACAAGTGTGCACCATCACTCCTGGCCCTTAATTTTAGTTCTTTTTTTTTTTTTTGGTACTGGGGATTGAACAACCCAGGGGCATTCTACCTCCGAGCTATATCCCCAGTCCTATTTTTTTGTTCTTTATTTTGAAACAGGGTCTCACTAAGTTGTAGAGGGCCTCTCTAAGTAGCTGAGGCAGGCCTTGAACCTGGATCCTCTGGTTTCAGCCTCCCAAGTACTGGGATTACAAGTGTGTACCACGACGCCTGGCTAATTTTAGTTCTTTTGAAGTGACTGATAAGGCAGAAATTTCTGGACAGCAAGTTAGGATCCTCTGTCGATTTTTCTACTGCCCTATATTTTCTTCAAATATTATTATGCAACATCTGGTTGTTGCCACAGGGGGTTCAACCCTCTGCTCGTGACGGCTCTACATACCTTTTTTGTTTGCTGTGGCCACAGGAGATTCTGTCACCAACTGGTCACCTGCTCCCAATCAGGGAGTTCAACCTCTTTGTCCACCACTCCTGGCCCAGAGGGAATGGCTGGGACCTGCTCCAGATAGAACTTGAGTGAGTCACTGGAGGTACTTTTTTTTTTTTTGGTACTAGGGATTAAACCCAGGGGTTTACCTTTGAGATACACCCCCTGCCCTTTTTATTTTGAAACAGGGTCTCATTAAGTTCCTGAAGCTGTCCTCAAACCTGGGATCCTCCTGTCTCAGCCTTCAAAGTACTGAAAGTACAGGTGTGTGCCACCATGCCTGGGTTACTCTATGCTTTTTTTGTGTTTGGGTTCTCTTGCTCAACATTATATTTGTGAGTTTCATCTGTGTTGTTGGGTGTAGCTATAGATGGTTCCTTCTCATTTCTGTATAGTATTTCATTGTGTAGAAATAACCAGTGTGATTTTATTAGCTTTACTTTTTGAAAAAGAATACCTCCCCTTCCTCACTCCTGCTACCCAGTGCCTCAGTCCTGAGGCAACCACTGATAGAAGTTCATTGTGTTTTCTTCCTGGTTTATTTCATACACATACAAGCATATATACCTACCCCTCCATCTCTCCTTAAGAATACATAGTGGAGCTGGGCGTGGTGGCATGCACTTGTAATCCCAGTACTTGGAAGGCTGATACAGGAGGATCACAGATTTGTGGCCAACCTCAGCAATTTAGTGAGGCCCTCTGCAACAGGGTAGACTGACCCTGGGTTCAACCCCCAGTACCACAAACAAAACAAAGCAAAAGACATAGTATAATTCTTTTATTTTTTATTTTTGCGGTACTGGGGATTGAACCCAGGGGCATTCTACCTCCAAGCTACACCCCCAGCCCCATTTTTTATTCTTTATTTTGAAACAGGGTCTCATTAAGTTGTGGAGGGCCTCACTAAGTAGCTGAGGCTGGCCGTGAACCCATATCCTCCGGTCTCAGCCTCCCGAATGCTGGGATTACAAGGGTGTGCCACCATGCCCAACTTTAGTATAATTCTTTTTTTTTTGGTTGCGGTATCTCAGTGGTAGAGCACTTGGCTAGCATGTATGAGGCTCTGAGTTCCATCCTCAGCACTGCAATAATGAATGAACGAATGAATGAATACCAGGCATGGTGACACATGCCTATAATCCCAGTTCTTGGAAGGCTGAGGCAGGAGGATTGCATGTTCCAGGCCAGCCTCAGCAACTTATCAACACCCTGTTTCAAAATAAATAAATAAAAAGGACTAGAGTGTAGCTTGAAGTTCGAATGTCCCTGGATTCAATCTCCAGTATCAAACAAAACATAAAAATACATAATATATACACTCCTGTTTCCCCCAACAGCAGTGTATAATGGAGGTCTGGCACTATATAAAGTTCTCCTGTATCCTTTAAGTGATGCATAACACTACATTTCATGCATGTGGAACAGCTTTATGCAAGTTGTCTCTCAGGAACTTTGCCAGCCTTCTGGGTTCCATTCATTTCACTGTCATGTTTTGTGTCTTCCTGAGAAAGGTGCATGCTTGAAAACCTGAGCTACACGTGACGATCACCTGTGCTTAAGCCCTTCTTAAGGACAGGTGACTCTCATTCACTTTTTTTTTTTTTTTTTTTTTGCAGTACTAGGGATTGAACTCAGGGGCATTCTACCTTTGAGCTATACCCCCAGCCCCAGTTTTTATTCTTTATTTTGAAACCAAGTCTCACTAAGTTGCGGAGTGCCTCACTAGGTAGCTGAGGCTGGCCACGAACCCGGATCCTCCGGTCTCAGCCTCCCAAATGCTGGCATTACAAGTGTGCACCACCACGCCCGGCTTTCTCATTCACTTTTCTGAGCTAAACATCACAGAATATAAAATTCACCACTCTAACCATTTAAAGTATGCAATCCAATGGTTTTTAGTGTACTGACAATATTCTGCAACTGTTTCCACTCTAATTCAGAGGGTTTTCATCACCCCTGAAAGCAACCATATGACTATTAAGCAGTTTCCTATTCCCCATCCCCAGGTTGCCATGGCAACCAGCAATGTACAGTCTGTCTCCATGTATTCTCCTATTTTGGACATTTCATATAAATGTATATTTGGTCTTCTTTTGCTTAGCATAATGCTTTCAAGGTTCATCCATATTATAGTGGTATCAGTGTTTCTTTTTTGGGGGGTGCTAGGGATTGAACTTAGGGTCTTGTGCATGTTCAGCATAGACTCTGCCACTGAGCCTTGCCTTCCACCCTTCTTTCTGTTTTTAGCTGAATGATATATACCACACAGCTGGGGGTAGAGGGAACCAAAGTAGAAGAAGAAATTTGTAGTAAATATATAGCATGGTGTTTATCCATTCAGCAGTTGATGGATATTTGGGCTGTTACTATATATATATACATGTTCTTATTTATTAAGGAGAAGAAATGCCACCCTCTAGGTAGAAGTTGTTACTGTCCCCATTTTACTGGCTAGGAAACTGAGGCACAAGAGATAAGATGAAACCATTTGCTCCAGGGTCACACAGCAGTAAACAAGCAGAGCTGGAGGGACCCGCCCTGTTCTTGACATTGGTACACCGCTCAGAACAGCTCACCTTGTCCCCACTCTCATAGGGCTTAATAGTGGGGGAGACATAGATAGACACAAACCAAGGAAAAGTATAAGTGTAAAATACCAAGTGGTGCCAATGAAGAGAAGTAAAGCGGCCTTAAGAGGAGAGACTGGCACCTGGTAGGAGGTGAGGGACAATCCTTGAGGTGACATCGCAGTAGAGACCTGAGGGATGGAAGATGCTGGCAACCGGAAGGAGTGGGGGAAGAGTGGTCCAGGTGGGGAGGGCAGGCAGATGCAAAGACCCTGAGGTGGGAAGGAGCCCACTTGTCTTAGACAGGAGTCAGGCCGGTGAGTGAGGTGGCGTGCAGGAGGCCAGCAGGGCTCAGCCTTGGGAAGGCCCTGCCCTCGGTGCTGTGGTGCAGGAGTGCACACAGTAGCCGTTCTGCCTACACCAGCTGTGACAAGTCATAACGGCTTCCTGCCTGTGGCTGCTCATGTGTGTGATGGAGATGCGTGTAGCCCCTGCCTCAGAGCCGTTGTGAGGACAGTAGATACTTGTATTTTTTTCTTTCTTTTTTTTTTTTATTTTTTGCAGTACTGCGGATTGAACTCAGGGGCATTCTACCTCCGAGCTATACCCCCAGCCCTATTTTTTATTCTTTAGTTTGAAACAGGGTCTCCCTAAGTTGCAGAGTGCCTCACTAGGTAGCTGAGGCTGGCCTCAAACCCAGATCCTCTGGTCTCAGCCTCCCAAATGCTGGGATTACAAGCGTGCGCCACCACGCCTGGCTGATACTTGTATTCTTATTACACTTCTGGTGCATCCTGACTGCTCAGATGCTGGCTGAGGTTATTACACATACAAGCATATATGCCCAACAAGCATATATGCCCACTCCCTGCATCTCATTAAAAGTACAGAGTATAGCCAGGTGTGGTGGTGCACTCATTTAATCCCAGTACTTGGGAGGCTGAGACAGGAGATTTTCGGCCAGCCACAGCTACTTAGTGAGGCCCTGTCTCAAAATAAAAAATAAAATAGAGCTGGGGGTGTAGCTTGGGTAGAATGCTCCTGGTTTCAATCCTCAGTACCACAAACAAAACAAAAGTACATGGTATAAATTTTTTTTCTGGGTCATCTCAGCTGCCTTCAGAAGGAGGGTTGTTATTGATGACCCTCCCATTCTTCATGGGAAGAAAGTGATGCTCAGAGATGTTAGATGTGGCTTGGAAATGGCGGGGCTGGATTTGGAACTCAGGCCTACCTAATGCAAGGCCTGACTCCTCCCATCTAGCGGTGTTCCTCTTTGTAGCACCAGGCAGGTGGTGATAGAGGAGATGGGAACAGTATTTCATCCCTGGGGGTAGGGGAGGGCAGTGGAAGGAGAGGGAGGAGGTGTCTTTGAAAGTTGTAACAACTAGCTGGGTGTGGTGGCCCAGGCTTGTAATCCCAGCATTTGGGAGGCTGAGACTGGAGGATCCAGGTTTGAGGCCAGCCTCAGCTACCTAGTGAGGCACTCTGCAACTTAGGGAGACCCTGTTTCAAAATAAAGAATAAAAAATAGGGCTGGGGGTGTAGCTCGGAGGTAGAATGCTCCTGAGTTCAATCCCCAGTACCTCAAAAAAAAAAAAGAAAGTTGTAACAACTCATCATTCTATGATAAATAAGCCCCTCATTGGAAGGCAGGAGACTTGTCTCAGCCTTCCCTGACTGCCTCCAACCCACACAGCTTTCTCCACCTTCAACTATCAGAAAGATGCCGGGTTTGATGGTGCTGCTTGTAATCCTAGTACTTGAGAGGCTGAGATGGGAGGATCACAGGTTCAAAGCCAGCCTCAGGAACTTAGCAAGCTCTCAGCAACTTAGTGAGACTCCATTTCCAAATAATAAAATAGGGCTGAAGGTATAGCTCAGGTAGAAGGTCCCTGGGTTCAATCTCCATTATCCCCTGAAGAAAAAAGATAACAAAGGATGGCAGATCCTTGGGAGATCCTTATTACAGAGAGGCTGTTCCTTCTTTCATCAAAAAACTGTTCAGCATCCATTAATATTGCCTCTTTACTGCAGCGGTTAAGTACCTACTACATGTTGTGGCCCGTGGCCATGTTATTTATGTGTGTGATCCTTGAAATAATTGTCTCCATTTTATAGATTAGGAAACTGAGGTTCTCAGAGGTTAGCTAGCAAGACCACACAACTAGTGCACAGCAGAACCGTGTTTTTTTTCCTGTGGGGATGGAAATTGAACCCAGGGGCATTCTACCTCTGAGCTCTACCCCCAGCCTTATTTTATTTTTTATTTTGAAGCAAAGTCTCACTGAGTTGCTGAGGCTGGCCTGCCATGTACATGTGATCCTCCTGTCTCAGACTCCTAAGTACTGGGATTACAAGCATGTGTCACCACATCTGGCTTCTATTTTATTTATTTTCAAAACGTCTTGCTAAGTTGCTGGCAGCCTTACTAAGTTGCTGAGGCTGGCTTCGAACTCACAATCCTCCTGTCTCAGCCTCCCAAGTACTGGGATTATAGGTGTGTGCCACCATGCCTGCCTAGAGCTGAGGTTTAAACCCAGGAATCAGTGGTGAGCAACACCAGACAAAGCCTTTGTCCATCTGCCCATCTGTCTGTCCATCTGTCTGGGGAGCTTCCAAGGAGACTGTTGGGATGATTTGAATAAAGTTAGAAGCCTGGCGTGGTGGCGCACGCTTGTAATCCCCATACTTGGGAGGCTGAGCCTGGAGGATCTGTGTTCGAAGCCAGCCTCAGCTACCTAGTGAGGCATTCCGCAACTTAGTGAGACCCTGTTTCAAAATAAAGAAGAAAAAATAGGGCTGGGGGTGTAGCTCGGAGGTAGAAAGCCCCTGAGTTCAATCCACAGTACTGCAAAAATAAATAAATGAATAAAGTTAGAAGTCTGGCGTGTAGCCGGGCGTGGTGGCGCACGCTTGTAATCCCAGCATTTGGGAGGCTGAGACCAGAGGATCCGGGTTCGAGGCCAGCCTCAGCTACCTAGTGAGGCACTTTGAAACTTAGTGAGACTCCGTTTCAAAATAAAGAATAAAAAATAGGGCTGGGGGCGTGGGGGTGGAGCTCGGAAGTAGAATGCCCCTGAGTTCAATCCCCAGTACCGCAAAAAAAAAAAAAAAAAAGTCTGGCGTGTAGAATCTGGAGAACTGGGGGAAGCAGTTGTACTTGGGGTGGGGGACAATGCATTCATTTGGTCAGTATCCTGTCCTGTGCTGTAGGGGACACAGTGGCACTGCTCAGTCCTGGCCCTCTAACACATAGGTGACATTCCATGAGACATGCCTGCCCAGAAGGGGGTTATCATCTGTTGTTCCCTGGTCCCACAGCAAGCCCTAGGGCAGAGCAGGCACTGATGGTGGCCTTTTTCTCTGCCCACAGTTGGAGAAGGAGGAACAGATACACAGCGTGGACATCGGGAATGATGGCTCAGCCTTTGTGGAGGTGCTGGTGGGCAGCTCAGCTGGAGGGGCCGGCGACCAAGACTATGAGGTAAACAGGGCAGTCAGATGCTGACCTCTGTCCCACATGTCCCCATTGCTGTCCTTGCAAGGCCTCCAGGTGTCACTCGGGGGTGGAGATGAGTCACACCCAATCACTGCACTCTGGACGATTGCGTTGTGTGTAGAGGAGACAAAGAGTAGACATTAGGTGGTAAGGGCACGCCAGGGAAGAGCCCCCTTTGCTTACACCATGGTGTGTAAGCAACCAGAGGTTCTCTGGAACCTCTTGGAAATTCAGTCACTAGTTGAGAGCAAAGCTGCTTTGCTCAGTCCTGGAGGTTCTCACAAATTTCCTAGCAGATTGAGTTTCTGCATTGTTTGGGATATCTCTATTAGTCTTGTCACTTGCAACAAATGTTTATAAGAAGAATGTCTTCATTTGTATTATGAGTATTTTTTTTTTTTTTTTTTTTTTTTTTTTGCAATACTGGGGGTTGAACTCAGGGGCATTCTACTTCCAAGCTATACCCCTAGCCCTATTTTTTATTCTTTATTTTGAAACAGGGTCTCCCTAAGTTGCGGAGTGCTTCACTAGGTAGCTGAGGCTGGCCGTGAACCCGGATCCTCCAGTCTCAGCCTTCCAAATGCTGGTATTACAAGCATGTGCCACCACGCCTGGCTGTATTATGAGTATTTTAAAAGCACAATTCTGCCAGGTGTGGTGACCCACACTTGTAGTTCCAGTACTTGGAAGACTGAGACAGGAAGATCACAGGTTCAGAGCCAGCCTTGGCAACTTAATGGGCTTCTCAGCAACCTAATTAGACTCTATTTCCAAATAAGAAATAAAATCGGGCTAGGGGTCTAGCTTGGAGGTAGAAATGCCTCTGGGTTCTATCCCTAGTGCCAATAAATAAATAAATAAATAAATAAATAAATAAATAAATAAAGCAAGCAAGTACAATTCTTTCTTTTTTTTTTTTTTTTTTTTTGCGGTACTGGGGATTGAACTCAGCGGCATTCTACCTCCGAGCTACACCCCCAGCCCTATTTTTTATTCTTTATTTTGAAACAGGGTCTCCCTGAGTTGCAGAGTGCCTCACTAGGTAGCTGAGGCTGGCCCCAAACCTGGATCCTTCGGTCTCAGCCTCCCAAATGCTGGGATTACAAGTGTGCGCCACCACGCCCGGCTCCCCAGCCCAATTTTATTTCATTTTTGGGAACAGGGTTGTGAGTCTTACTACTTGCTGTGCCAACACGCCCGGCTGCACAATTAATTTTTTTTATTTATTTATTTACTTATTTTTGAGATGAGGTCTAGCTGGGACTATAAGGGCATGCCACCTCGCCCAGCTGGCATAGTTTTTTTTTTTTTTTTCGGTATTGGAGATTGAACTCAGGGGCATTACACCTCCAAGCTATCCCTCCAGCCCTATTTTTTATTCTTTATTTTGAAACAGGGTCTCACTAAGTTGCAGAGTGCCTCACTAGGTAGCTGAGGCTGGCCGAGAATCCTCTGGTCTCAGCCTCCCAAATGCTGGGATTACAAGCGTGCACTGCCACCACGCCCAGCTCATAGTCCTTTTTTTACTGTTTGATTTAATTAGAGTTGGGTTTGTGAGGTCCTGCTTAGCCAGCTTATTAATCAGTGGTGGGTAAAAATAAACTTACTGTGAGAGAGTTTACAAGTTTGTGAACAAACCAGTTTTCTACAAGATACATTTCTTCAGCCAGGCGTGGTGGCACACGCTTGTAATCTCAGTACTTGGGAGGCTGAAACAGAAGGATCACAGGTTCATGGCCTCAGCTACTTAGTGAGGTCCTCTTCAACTTAGTGAGACCCTATTTCAAAATAAAAAATTGGGCTGGGGTGGAGCTCAGATGTAGAATATCTCTTTCTTCTTGGTGTGAAAAATAGTGAAATAGTTGTTGTTTTTCTTGTGCTAGAGATTGAACCCAGGGGCATTCTACCTCTGAGCTACACTCCAGCCCTATTTTTTTTTTTTTTTTTTTTTTGGTATTGGAAATTGAACCCAGAGGCATTCTACCTTCCAGCTATACCCCCAGCCAGATTTTATTTCTTATTTGGAAACAAGATCTCCATGGGTTAATGAGAGTCTCACTACTTACTGAGGCTGTCCTTGAACCTGCAATCCTCCTGTCTCTGCCTCTCAAGGACAGGGATCACAGGCATGCGCCAGCATGCCCAGTCCCTGAGCCCTATTTTTAATTCTTTATTTTGAAATAGGGTCTCACTAAGTTGCAGAGGGCTTCACCATGCCTGGCTCCCCAGCCCTATGTTATTTTATTTTTTTAATTTGGAAACAGAGTCTCACTAAGTTGCTAAGAGCCTTGCTAACTTGCTGAGTTCTACCCATAGCTCCTTTTATTTTTTATTTTGAAGCAGGGTTTTGCTAAGTTGCTAAGGCTGGCCTCAAACATACGATCCTCCTGTCTCAGCCTCCCAAGTCCTGGGATTACAGGTGTGTACCACCAGTCCTGGCAAATGCATAGATCTTAATGTACAATCAAAAAGTTTTGATGCTCATATACTCCCCTGTAACAGTTCCCCAAATCTGTGGTGCACACAGTACTTGGGAGGCTGAGACAGGAAAATCCCAGGTTCAAAGCCAGCCTTGGCTACTTAGTGAGGCCCTCCACAACTTAGTCTCGAGACCTTGTTTCCAAATAAATAAAATTGAATGCCGGATGTGGTAGCACACGCTTTTAATCACAGTATGTGGGAGGCTGAGACTGGAGGATCCAGGTTCTAGGCCAGCCTCAGCTACTTAGCAACGTAGTGAGACACTGTTTCAAAATAAAGAATAAAAAATAGGACTGGGGGTATAGCTCAGAGGTAGAATGCCCTTGGGTTGAATCCCTAGTACCACAAAAATATAAATAAATGAATAAAAATTAAAAAAACAAAATTGGGCTGGGGATATAGCTCAGAGGTAGAATGTCCCTGGGTTCAATCTCCAGTGCCACAAAAAATAAAATAAAATAAAGTCACTCCCTTGACCTTTGGCTCAATGTAACTCCCAGTTATTTTCTGTCCCTTTGGACTAGACTAATTTTGGCTGTCCAAGAACTTCTCTTTTTTTTTTTGGTACTGAGCTACATCCCAGCCCTATTATTATTATTATTATTATTTAATCAGAGTCTTGCTAGATTGATGAGAGTCTCACTACTAACTGAGGCTGTCCTTGAACGTGCAAGCCTCCCAAGTACTAGGATTACAGGCATGTGCCACCACACCCAGTTTGTGGTTGTTCCTTTTTATTTATTTATTTATTTTTTTGCGGTACTGGGGATTGAACTCAGGGGCATTCTACCTCCGAGCTATACTCCCAGCCCCAGCCATATTTTTTATTCTTTATTTTGAAACAAGGTCTCACTAAGTTGCGGAGTGCCTCACTAGGTAGCTGAGGCTGGCCTGGAGCCCAGATCCTCTGGTCTCAGTCTCCCAAAACCTGGGATTACAAGCGTGCGCCACCACCCCTGGCTGGTTGTTCCATTTTATATTCCCTTTAGCAGTGTGTGAAAGTTCTTGCTGTTCCACATCTTTGCCTGTACTTTGTATTGGAAGCAAGCCTTTGGAAAAAAATTTTTTTTTCTGAGAATTGAACCCAGGTGCATTCTACCTCTGAGCTACACCCCTAGTTCTATTTTTTATTCTTTATTTTGAAACAGGGTCTCACTAAGTAGCTGAGACTGGCCGAAAACCCGGATCCTCCCGTCTCAGCCTCCTAAGTACTGGGATTACAAGTGTGTGCCACCATGCCTGGCTTTTGTATGTATGTATTTATTTTGCAGTACTGGGGATTGAATTCAGGGGCATTCTATCTCCAAGCTACACCCCCAGCCCTTTTTTTATTCTTTATGTTGAAACAGAATCTCACTAAATTTCAGAGGGCCTCACGAAGTAGCTGAAGCTTTCTGCAAACCTGTGATCCTCCTGGCTCAGCCTCCCAAGTACTGGGATTACAAGCCACCATGCCCAGCTTCTTTTTTATTTTGAAACAGGATCTCCTTAAGTTATTGAGGCTGGCTTGGAACCTGCAATCCTCCTGTCTCAGCCTCCTAAATAATGGGATTATAGGCATACCACGCCTGGCTTTTTTCAAGTGTGTGTGTGTGTCTTTGGTACTGGGGATTGAACCCAGGGGAATTCTACCTCTGAGCTACACCCCAACCCTATTTTCTTTCTTTCTTTTTTTTTTTTTTTTTTTTTTTTTTTTTTTTTTTTTTTTTTTTTGGTACTGGGGATTGAACTCAGGGGTATTCTACCTCCGAGCTACACCCCCAGCCCTATTTTTTATTCTTTATTTTGAAACAGGGTCTCACTAAGTTGTGGAATGCCTCACTAGGTAGCTGAGGCTAGCCTCGAACCCAGATCCTCCTGTCTCAGCCTACCAAATGGTGGGATTATAAGTGTGCGCCACGACGCCTGGCTCCCAACCCTATTTTC
>PVLC010011087.1:22606-48356 GCA_004027655.1 Graphiurus murinus
TTTTTTTTTTTTGCGGTACTGGGGATTGAACTCAGGGGCCTTCTACCTCTGAGCTATACCCCCAGCCCTATTTTTTTTTTTTTTATTCTTTATTTTGAAACCGGGTCTCACTAAGTTGTGGAGTGCCTCACTAGGTAGCTGAGGCTGGCCGCGAACCCGGATCCTCTGGTCTCAGCCTCCCGAATGCTGGGATTACAAGCGTGCGCCACCGCGCCCGGCTTCTTTCAAGTTTTTACTTAAACTTCTGTTTGGGTTTCAGGTTGTTGCTACACTTTTTTTTTTTTTTTTTTTTACTGGGGATTGAATCCAGGGGCATTCTACAACTAAGACTGAGTCACATCCCCAGCCCTTTTCATTTTGAGACAGGGTCTTGCTAAATTGCCCAGACTATCTTTGAACTTGTGATCCTCCTGCCTCATCCTCCTGAGTAGTTGGCATTATAGGTGTGTTCCACCCTATCGGGCTCTGTTACAACTTCTAGCCACAACTGAATTGAAGACTGGAGCTTATAGTGCATGGTTTCCACCCAGGAACTAGATGCAGCTGGGAGAACCCAGAAAGGAAAGGAAGAAGGGCAGAGCAGGGTAGTCAAGGTGGCTATCACCTACAGATAAAGCATGAGACACCTAATAATAACTAACACCCTTTTCTGCAAAATCAGTATGTTCTTTCTTCCTCCATCTAGTTTAAGGAGGATTCACAAGATTTGGTTAGTGCTGACTACAGATTAAAGATTTAATTTCACACACCTGTAATTCCAGTACTCCCTTTAATCTCAGGAGGCTGAGAGGAGGATTGCAGATTCATGGCCAGCCCCATCAACTTGGGCCCTTTGCAACTTAGTGAGATCCTGTTTCAAAATAAAGAATAAAAAACAGGGCTAGGGGTGTAACTTGGAGGTAGAATGCCCATGGTTTCAATCCCCAGTGTTGGAAAAAAAAAAAAAAATGGTCACCTTGGATCGGGTGTGATGATACTTGCCTATAATCCTAGTACTTGGGAGGCTGAGTCAGAAGGATTGGAGGTTTGTAGCCAGCCTCAGCTACTTAGTGATGCCCTCAGCAACTCAGTGAGACCCTGTTTCAAAATAAAGAATTAAAAATAGGGCTGGGGAGCCGGGTGTGGTAGCACATGCCTGTGATCCCTGTACTTGGGAGGCAGAGACAGGAGGACCACAGGTTCAAGAACAGCCTCAGCAAATAGTGAGACTCTCATTAACCTAGTGAGACCCTGTTTCCAAATAAGAAATAAAATTTGGCTGGGGGTGTAGCTGGAAGGTAGAATGCCTCTGGGTTCAATTTCCAATACCAAAAAAAGGGCTGGGGGTATAGCTTGGAGGTAGAATGGCCCTGGGGTTCAATCCCTAGTGCTGCTAAAAGAAAAAAAAAAAGTTCTCTTTGGAGCAGGTGTGGTGACATGCCTGTAATCCTAGTGTTTGGGAGGCTAAGATAAGAGGATCACAAATTTGTGGCCAGCCTCACAACCTGTTTCAAAATAAAAAATAAAATAGGGCTGGCAGTATAGTTCAGAGGTAGAATGCCCCTGGGTTCAATCCCCAACATCACACACACACACACACACAATCAGGCTGTGGTGGTGGAGTGTAGCTCAGAGGTAGAATGCTCTGGGTTCAGTTTTCAGTAATTATTATTATTGTTGTTATTATTATTATTATTATTATTACTATTGTTACTATTAGAGCTGGGCATGGTGGCACAGGCCTATTATCCCAGCACTTGGGAGGCTAAGACAGGAAGATTGCAGGTTTGATTCCAGCCTCAGCAACTTAGCAAGACCCTGTTCCAAAATGAAAAATAAAAAGGGCTGGAGGTGTAGCTCAGAGGTAGAATGCCCCCAAGTTCAATCTCCTGTACAAAAAAAAAAAAAAAAGTAGCTAGGCATTGTGCAAGACTGATATCTGATAAGGAAGCAATGGCACAGAGCAGCCTCCACCCCTAGGGTTGGGGGAACAAAAGAAAGAGGCAGAAATTGTTGAGAAATAGATGTTTACAAGCCTGGGGGAGGGGTTATGTGGAGCTGAAACTCAGACCCTGAGGAGGAGTCCTTTCCCCATCCAGTGCTGCTGATGCCCCAAAGAGAGGCAGGATGAGGCTGGCTCTTGCAGGAGTCAGGAAGCTTAGACTAGATTCACTGGGGCCATGGGAATGAGCTGCTATAGAAGGGGACCTAGGGTAATGCACACAGGATCTGCAAATGGACAAGAAGGGGCAGAGCCCTCTCTCCTGCAGTTTACAGCCTTTTTTTGCTCTCCTCATTGGCAGAGCCTGATAAGGCATAACTGGCAAGAGTTGAGTGTGATGTGGGTTCCAAGAAACAATCTCGTAATAATTGGCACTGTTCTTCTGCCCCTTTGGATACTGCTCTCTCATTTCTGGATGCTTGTGATTGCCTTGACTTTTGAGTTGACTCAGTGTGCATTTCCAAAAGGTGTTTGAATATCTTGCCAGTCACTGTGAATATTCTCTGCTGGCAGAATTCCTTGGGACATGTAGCCTGCTGTGTTGTCTGATATCAAAGACTCCATGGAAGAGTTCAGAGAAGGATCATTCAGATCCGAGGCTTAGAAAGAGCCCCCTGGACTACCATATGATCCAGCAGTCCCACTACTGGGTGGGTGTCCACAGGAAATGAAACCAGTCTGTTGAAGAGACATCTTCAGTCCTGTGTTTATTGTAGTACTATTCACAATAGCCAGGAATCAACTGTGGTATCCATGGATGGATGAAGAAAATGTATATAAACACATAGAATATTATTTATCCTTAACAAATAACAACAAAAACCCTAACCCTAACCCTGTCATTTGCAGCAACATGGATGGAACTGCAAGACATTATGTTAAGTTAAATGAGCCGGGTACAGAAAGACAAGTACCATATGTTTTACTTTTATGTGAAGCCAAAAAGTTGATCTCAAAGAAGTAGAGAATAGAGAATAGAATAGTGGTTACCAGAGGCTGACAAGGGTGTGTGGGGGTGGGTGGAGAGAGAATAGTTAATGTTCAGTACAGGGTTGCAGTTGGATAGGAGGAATAACTTCTTCATAGCACAGTAGGATAACTCTGGTAGACAGCAATTGTGTTTTTCAAATAGCTAATAGAATTTTGAATGTTCCCAATAAAAAATGATAAATGTCCGAGGTGATAGATATGCCAGTTACCCTGATCTGATCATTACATATTGTATACATGTATTGAACTGTCACACTGTACCCCATAAATACGTACAATTACTGTGTGTCAATTAAAATACCATTGTGTGGGTTGGGGGTATAGCTCAGTGGTAGAGCACTTGTCTAGCTTACATGAGGCCTTGGGTTTGATCCCTAGCACCACAAATAAACAAATATTTATTTATTTATTTATACTGAGAATTGAACCCAGAGGCATTCTACCTCCCAGCTACATCCCAGCCCAATTTTATTTCGTAATCCTACCTCTGAGCTACACCCCCTTCTGTTTTTATTTTTTATTTTGAAGCAGGGTCTTACTGTGTTGCTGAGGCTGGTCTTGAACCTGTGGACTTCCTGTCTTAGCCTCCCAAGTACTGGGATTACAGGCATGTGCCACCATGCCTGGCTATAAAAAAAAATATATGTGTGTGTGTATATATACACATACACACACATACACACAATCCCTCTGAGGCCTGTGTTGTAGCAAAACTTACCAGAGGCCCCCAAACAAAGGAAGTATCTAGAGACATCAAGGCTCAAGCTAGATTCTAGTGACCCCCCGTCCCCTACTTGGGCCCTAGCCCTTTTGCCCAGCCCCTTTTGCCCTGTGAGGGATCATCTAAGCCAGCCACCCCTGGTTCTCATTCACCATGCCTTCTTCTACCCAGGTCCTTCTGGTCACCTCATCTTTCATGTCCCCTTCTGAGAGCCGCAGTGGTTCAAATCCCAACCGCGTTCGCATTTTTGGTCCTGACAAATTGGTTCGGGCTGCAGCTGAGAAACGCTGGGACCGTGTCAAAATTGTGTGCAGCCAGCCCTACAGCAAGGTACTGAGGATGCAGAAGCCTTGGTCCTGGGCAACATGGGAACTGAGGGGCCAATATTGAGTCCTAGAGGGCTGGGAGGAATAGCCAACTGGTGTCCCCATGAGATTATGGGGAGGCTGGTTCTCTGTCTTCCTGGATGTGGGTTTGGGATCCTCCTCACCATGAAAAGCTTAGTTCCCCAGTGGGAGTCTGGGAAAGGTGAGCTGTGGCACATACATCAGAAGGGACTTGGAGAAGGGGCAGCTGACCTGCTGGGGGCGGCTCTAGTAGAGCAGGCTTACGAGTTAACATTGTAAGATCTGGACTCTGAGCATTGGGTTCAAATCCAGCCAACACTCTGTGTGTGTGTGTGTGTGTGTGTGTGTGTGTGTGTGTGTGTGTGTGTATGTGTGTTACTAGAGATTGAATCCAGGGGCATTCTGCCTCTCAGCTACACCCCCAGCCCTTTTTTTTTTTGAAACAGGATCTCATTATTAAGTTGCAGAGGGCTGGCCTTGAACCTGCAATCCTCCTGTCTCAGCCTCCCAAATACTGGTATTATAGGTGTTCACCACCACACCTGGCTTCCTACACCATTTTTTAAGCTGTGTGAACCAGGCAAGTGACTTACCCTCTCTGGGCCTCTGCTTCCTTATCCCTATAGGGGATGCTAAGCTCTGGTGACAGTGAGACCTGACTATGTGATGGCCCCATGCAGTAGAGGTGTACTTCTTGCTCCTGCAGCTGTTCTGGGAGGTGTTTAGCTGGTCGGCTGCCTTCTCTCCACCTGCTCATCATGCTCATCAGGACCCAGCTCCTC
This sequence comes from Graphiurus murinus, assembly GCA_004027655.1. Classification (NCBI taxonomy): domain Eukaryota; kingdom Metazoa; phylum Chordata; class Mammalia; order Rodentia; family Gliridae; genus Graphiurus; species Graphiurus murinus. The sequence goes on from PVLC010011087.1 coordinate 27,428, forward strand.
CCATCTCCTGACTCTGCATCCAACCAGCAGGGGGAAAGGAGCCCAGGGTGTTTCTTTTCTTTTTTTTTTTTTTTTTTTTTGTGGAACTGGGGTTGGAACTCAGGGGCATTCTACCTCTGAGCTACACCTCCAGCTCTATTTTTTTAATTTTTTACTTTGAAAGAGGGCCTCACTAAGTAGCTGAAGCTGACCGTTAACCCGGTCCTCCTGTCTCAGCCTCCCAAGTATTGGGATTACAAGCGTGCGCCGCCAGGCCTGGCTCCCAAAGTGTTTCACTATTCAGAAAGTGGTACATAGCACTCCCTCCCATCCCTAGGCAGGGATTTGAACATGTGGAAGCAGATTGCTTGGCTACCCAGCAGACTTCACTAGTTGCAGGGAGAGCTAACGGAGCTAATACGTGTCGAGGGCTTAAGCTGAGCCTGACACAGTTAGGGCTCCATAAAATTCATTGTTAATGTTGTCATAGTCAACATCAGGGCCCCTCCGTAGACATACGTGTACATAAGAGGGAGTGAACCAGAAGGGGGCTTCCTCAGGAGGAGGGTCTTGGGCTAGGCTCTGTCCATGGCCAGACATCCTGACTACCACCCCTGCTTTCCCAGGACTCCCCCTATGGCCTGAGTTTTATACGGCTTCACAGTGCCCCAGACAAAGATGAGGCAGAAGCCCCATCCCAGGTAAGCACCACCCACCACCCCCAAAGTTTTCTCCCCACCCCCACCTGCCAGCAGCCCTCCCATAGCACTGACCCTGTGGGACCTTAGAAGGTGACAGTGACTAAGCTGGGCCAGTTCCGTGTGAAGGAGGAGGACGAGAGCGCTAGCTCCCTGAAACCAGGGGCTCTCTTCTTCAGCCGGATCAAGACATCCCCAGGTGAGCCTGGAAAACTTGAGTGCTGAGTGGGGGTGGGGAGCCTGGACTCCTGGGTCTGAGGAGGAGGGCTGGGGCCTGGATCCCTGTTGTGAGGGAGGAGGGCTGGGGCCTAGAACCCTGGATTACTGCTGGTTTGGGGACTGATGATGTGTGTTCTATAGATAGGAGCTGAGGGGGTCTCAGGACCAGCCCCCCAGCCTGGATACACTTTCTCCCTCTGTAGCCACAGCCAGTGACCCAGCAGGACCCAGCTACGCAACAGCTACACTCCAGGCCTCTAGTGCGGCCACCTCAGCTTCTCCAGTCTCCAGGGCTGTAGGAAGCACCTCTAAGGTGAGAGCATCAGACTTTGGTGGGATGGAGGAGTAAAGAAGCTAAAGCTTCATCCTGTCCTCACTCTCTCAGCCTCAGGAGTCTCCCAAAGGGAAGAGAAAGTTGGATTTGAACATAGAAGAAAGGAAGACCCCCAGCAAACCATCAGCTCAGCTATTGCCACCTGCTCTCAAGAAGCCCAAATGTGAGCACACTAGATTCCTTGTTTCTGTAGGGACCTGGACCCCTGGGTCTGAGGGAGGAGGGCTGGGGCCTGGACCCCTGAGTCTGAGGGAGGAGGACTGGGGGCTGGACCCCTGGGCCTAGGGGAGGAGGGCTGGATATTTAGTCCCAGTGATGCTAAATCTATCTCTACCCTTTGGCTCCCCAGTGCCAGCTCCCACCCGCACCCCCTCCACAGCTTCTGTTCCTGCCTCGGCACAGGGGGCAGCACCAGGGAAGCCCCGAGGAGAAGGCTCACAGCCCAGGGGAGCCCAAGCTGGCCCACAGGAGCTGGGGAAGATCCTTCAGGGTGTGGTGGTGGTGCTGAGTGGCTTCCAGAATCCCTTCCGCTCAGAGCTTCGGGACAAAGCCCTGGAGCTGGGAGCCAAGTATCGACCAGACTGGACCCTAGACAGCACTCACCTCATGTAGGCCTTTCCCCTTCCTCCCTGGGTCCCACTGCTGTTCCCTTCTCCCTGTCTCTCCTTTGTGCTTTCTCTCTGTCCGTTGTGTTGCTGCCTCTTTCTCTTTCGTCTTCTGTGTCTGTCTCCCCCTCTTTCCCTTTGTCTCTCTCTGTCTCTGTCTCCTTGGCTTTCTGTATCCCCTGCCTTTTTTCTGTGATTTCTATATCTCTCTCGTCCATCTCTTTTTCTGTTTCTCCGATGTCTATCTCAGTATCTGTCTTTACTCATCTCTCTTTCTCCCTCTCTCTGTCACCTCTTTTCCCCTCAAATCACATCTAACCAACACCCCTCAATTCTGTTCCCCACCAGCTGTGCCTTTGCCAACACCCCCAAGTACAGCCAGGTCCTAGGCCTTGGAGGCCGCATTGTTCGTAAAGAGTGGGTGCTGGATTGTCACCGAATGCGTCGGCGGCTGCCCTCTCGGAGGTGAGGCCTCTCTGCACATGTGTGTGGCACACACCCAGCACATGTACACCAAGCCTGCCCCTCATCCCCATGCTGGCCAATGCCAGGGACTGGGGTCTGGCCCCGAGAGCTCAGGTAGTCCCAGCCCAGTGCCAGCCACTTCTGAGAGGAGGGGCAGGGGCTGGGGGCCTGCAGTTGAGGGAAGGGTTGTGCCTGGGAGGGTCACAGAAGACTGAAATCTGCTTAGCAAAGAAGGAAAAAACATTGAAGGCTGAGCAAACAGACTGTGCAAGGGCTTTGGGTAGGAGAACGGAGCACTGGGGCCTGTTCACCATCATTCAAAGCAGGACCCATCGCCTCTGCTCTGTGCCAGCCTAAGCTGGGCAGTTCTGGAGACCCAGACATGAAGCCTGGTTCTGATGGCCATTCTATAATGAGGGTCACACTTGTTATAACCCAGTATGGGGGAGGCTCAAGAGAGCCCACAGTAGGCAGGGGGTCATCCAGCACAAGAAAGAAGTATGCCCAGCCGGGCGGAGGCAGAGGGCTTGCCGGACAGGGGACATACGGGTGGGGCAGCCTGGTCCATCTGCCTGGAGAAGGTGCATGGGGGAGGGGTGTTCACAGCAGCAGGTGGAAGTGGCAGGGAAACAAGGAGGTGGGCAGTAGGCATCATGGAAGGTTTTTGAGCTAGGGAAGAGCAAGGCCAGGTCTTAGGCCAGTGGATTGGAAGAGAGACCTAAATTGCATTCCATCGCCCTTGTGTGTTCAGACGTGGGGCTATACCTGGCATATTTGAGAGGTGCTCTCTTGGGAGACAATGAAATTGGAAAAGTGGGTGGAGCCAGTTCAGCCTGACTGAGGTATCCATCTCTGTCCTGCTCTATAGATTCCTTATATCTTGTTTGGGAATCCAAACATCTGTAGAAGCTAGGAATTCTTCACTAGGATTAGCACAAACTCAGTTGGCTGCACAACCATCCTGAACTAATGTGAGACTGTTCATGAGCCGTTCATATCCCCTTAAGTGTGTCATGATATTTACTACAGAAATTGGTAAGTTTGATCAGAGGGTACTCTACCAGGCCTCACTGAGGGTGTTAAGTGACAATCTGTATACCTGCTATTTGTCTCTGTGAAAACTGAAAAATTCAAAATTCTGCAACTCATCTGGCCTCAAGGGTCTCTTCTATGAGAAGTAGGAAGTCATAGAAAGTTTGAAGTGGGCAGGGGCAGGTTCTGTTGGGAGGGATGGAATGTCATGAGAAGCTTCAGGTGGCAAGACTGCTTGCCTCACTGTGCAAAGAAGGGGTGGATATATTCAGGTTAGAGGAAGCAGATTTGGATCATTGTCAGCCTGAGAGAGCCCAAGAAGGACATGGAGGAAAACAGAACAACAAAAACACTGTCAGTTTGTGACTAGGTTTTTTTGTTTTTGTTTTTGTTTTTGTTTTTGTGGTACTTGGGATTGAACTCAGGGGCATTCTACTTCTGAGCTATACCCCCAGCCCTATTTTTTATTTTTATTTTGAAACAGGGTCTCACTAAGTTGTGGAGGGTCTCACTAAGTAGCTGAGGCTGGCTGAGAACCCAGATCCTCCGGTCTGAGCCTCCCAAGTACTGGGATTACAAGCGTGCGCCACCATGCCTGGCTGTGACTGGGTTTTTAATATAAAGAACTTTCAGAAAACTCTTTATATTTTAAAAATTAAAGGATAGCTGCCGGGTGTGATGGCACACACTTGTAATTCCCATACTTGGAAGGCTGAGACATGAAGATCAGAGGTTCGCGGACAGCTTCAGCTACTTAGTGAGACCCTCTGCAACGTAGTGAGACCCTGTTTCCAAATAAAGAATGAAAAATAGCGCCGGGCATGTGGCCCATGCTTGTAATCCCAGCATTTGGGAGACTGAGACTGGAGGATCTGGGTTTGTGGCCAGCCTCAGCCACCTAGTGAGGCACTCTGCAACTTAGACCCTGTTTTCAAAATAAAGAATAAAGAAAAAATAGGGCTGGGGGTATAGCTTGGAAGTAGAATGCCCTGGAGTTCAATCCACAGTACCACAAAACAAAACAAAACAAACAAAAAATAGGGCTGGGGGTATAGCTCAGAAGTATAATGTCCCTGAGTTCAATCCCCAGTACCACAAAAAAAAAAAAAAAAGAATGAAAAATAGGGCTGGGAGCCGGGCGTGGTGGTGCACACTTGTAATCCCAGCATTTGGGAGGCTGAGACCGGAGGATCTGGGTTTCCAGCCAGCCTCAGCTACCTAGTGAGGCACTCTGCAACTTAGTGAAACCCTGTTTCAAAATAAAGAATAAAAAGTAGGGCTGGGAGTATAGCTCAGAGGTAGAATGCCCCTGAGTTCAGTTCCCAGTACTGCAAAAAAAAAATAGGGCTGGGGTGTAGCTCAGAGGTAGAATGCTCCTGGGTTTAAACCCCAGTGCCAAAACCAAAAAAATTTCAAGGATAGAAGAGTCCAGAGCATGGATTTCTCTACCATAACCACAGTTGAGCAATTGAGGCTTTTTTTGTTTTGGTTTGTTCTGTTTTGTTTTTGGAACTGTGGGTTGAACCCAGGGGAATTCTTCCTCTGAGATACACCCCTATTTTTTATTCTTTGTTTTGAAACAGAGTCTCACTAAGTTGCATGAGGGCCTCACTAAGTAGCTGAGGCTGGCCATGAACCTGCGATCCTCCTGTCTCAGCTTCCCAAGTACTAGGATTACAGGTGTGTGCCACTAGGTTTGTTCTGTTTTGCTCTTTGTACTTTGTACCTCCAAGCTACATCTCCCAGCCCTATTTTTATTTATTTTTTGTGGTACTGAGGATTGAACCCAGGGGCATTCTACCTCTGAGCTATACCCCCAACCCTTTTTTTTTTTTTTTTGCGGTACTAGGGATTGAACTCGGGGATGTTCTACCTCCGAGCTATACCCCCAGCCCTATTTTTTATTCTTTATTTTGAAACTGGGTCTCACTAAGTTGCGGAGTGCCTCACTAGGTAGCTGAGGCTGGCCGAGAACCCAGATCCTCCGGTCTCAGCCTCCCGAATGCTGGGATTACAAGCGTGCACCACCACGCCCGGCCCCAACCCTATTTTTATTCTTTATTTTGAAACAGGGTCTCACTAAGTTGTGGAGGGCCTCACTACATAGCTGAGGCTGGCTGTGAACCTGTGATTCTCCTCTCTCAGCCTCCCAAGTACTGAGATTACAAGTGTGTGCCACAACACCGGTTTTATTTTTTATTTTGAAACAGGGTCTTACTAAGTTGCTAAGGCTGGCATTGAACCTGTGATCCTCCAGTGTCAGACTCTCATGTACTGGGATTACAGGCATATGCCACCACACCCATCTACAAATTGAGTTTTGAAAAATATCTTTGTGAAGCCGGGCGTGGTGGTGCACACTTGTAATCCCAGCATTTGGGAGGCTGAGACAGGAGGATCCGGGTTCGAGGCCAGCCTCAGCTACCTAGTGAGGCACTCCACAACTTAGCGAGACCCAGTTTCAAAATAAAGAATAAAAAATAGGGCTGGGGGTATAGCTCGGAGGTAGAATGCCCCTGAGTTCAATCCCCAGTACCACAAAAAAAAAAAAAGAAAGAAAAATATCTTTGTGGCTAGGGTTATAGCTCAGTGGTAGAATACCTGCTTAGCATGCACAATGTCCTGGTTTTGATTCCTAGTACCACAAAAAAGTAAACCTGAATGGTGTTTCTCCAGCTTTGAAATAGCTTTTGAATTATATGTGAAGAGTCCTATTGTGCATCCTGGGAAGGTAATGCCAACCTTCACTTCTGCTGTGTACTTTGGGCAAATTAAATACTCTATACCTTAGTTTCCTCACCTGTAAAGTGGGCTAAAAATAGCCTTTGCCTCAGGATTCAGTGACTTGGTATTTGTCAAGCACTTGGAACAGTTCCTGGCACATACAAAGCCCCCAAAGCCTTAGTGGTGGCTGCTGTTATTACAGCTGTGAAGATTCCTCTCCGGGAGCATCCTCAGCATGAGGAGCTATGCACACAGGGTCTTCAACATACACAGGCATCCCCTGTTGTCACTGGGAGCTGGGAGATGGATTTCAGGACACATACACATATGCACACACTGGGGGATGAAAATTCTGTGCATGCTCAAGTCCCTGAGGCCAGGCACAGTGGTGCACACCTGTAATCCCAACTACTCAGGAGGCTGAGGCAGGAGGATTACAAGTTCAAGGCTAGCCTCAACAGCTTACCAAGACCCTGTGTCAAAATAGAAAAGTTTTAGGGTATAGCTCAGTGGTAAAGCACCCCTGGGTTCAATCCCCAGTACTGCACACAAAAATAAATAAGTAATGGGACAGCATTTGCATATAACCTATGCATGTCCTCCCACATACTTTAAATCATCGATAGGTGACTTGTAATACCTAATACTATGTAAATACCATGTAAATATTTGCTCTATTATGTTGTTTCGGGAATAATGACATCCTATACATGTTCGGTACAGTGGCAGTTTTTTCCCTGAATATTTTCCATGTGTAGTTGGTTGAATCCACCTACAAAAGCTATATTTGCTTTTGAGAATTTTCCCTTAGTTCATTGACATTCTCCTAGTGAGAATCTTACTTTGATTCTCAAAGGGGAAGGCTCTTTTAGATTTTTCTTTCCTCCCTGAAATGAGACATTTCTTCTCCAAGAGTAGGGGTGGAGAATGTGCTCAGGTCTGGCGCAGGGGGTGGGGAGGGGTGCCTGGCTGACTGGGGACGGTGGGGCCCTTCTTGAGCTGAGAGGCGGCCAGAGGGAGAGACAGGATCCCACTCTGAGTATTTAGTAAATGCCCTTGGCTGTTGCCTTCTGAACACTCTCCCCTCCTCCTTCTGAAGACTCCATGTCCTATTTGTCTGAGGCCTGATTCCTCCCCTAGGTACCTCATGGCAGGGCCTGGCTCCAGCAGCGAGGATGAGGTGGGCTCTCGCAGCGGCAGCAGCGGGGATGAAGCCCCCAAGCTTTCCCGAAAGGTCTGATGCCCTGCCTGTGTGGGGGAGGGCAACATGGATCTGCTGTGGGTACTCCAGCCTCTCCATCCCTGCCTCCTGCAGGCAGCCCCGTTCATGCCTGCTCTGCTCCTGCCCTCCTCACCCATCAACCCTCCCTCCTCACTACCCCTAGACCAAAACCAAGCCCCCCCAGGCAGCTGGACCCAGCTCACCCCAGAAGCCACCAACCCCTAAAGAGACCAAAGCACCCTCACCGGGACCCCAGGAAGATACAGACACTGAGGAGGAGCAGTCAGGTTAGAGTCTGTGGGAGGAGGGCTAGGGCATATATCCTGGGGTCTCAGGAGGGCTGGAGCCTGGACCCCTGGGCTGAGGGAGGAGTGCTAGGGTTCGGCCTTCTGGGTATTGGGGAGGAGGGCTGGGGCCTGGACCCCTGGGTGTGATGGAAGGGAGCTGGGGCCTGGACCTAGGTTTGAGAAGGGCTGGGGCCTGGACTCTTGGGTCTGAGGGAGAGGGCTGGGGCCTGGATTCCTAGGTCTGAGGGAAGAGGAAGCTAGATTCCAGATAAATGGAGTGGAAGGAGAGGGGCTTATGGCCCAGATAACTGGAACTGGAGGGCAATTGAAGTTGAGTTTGGGTTTCCTAGATCTATGCTCAGTACCATTCTGGGAAGGGAGGGTTACCAGACTTCCCAGGGGATGAAGTGTACCCCTGTTGTTGACTGAACTTCTACTCATAGGAGGACAGGACAGTGGAGCAGACGACTCTGGGGACACTGAGGATGAGCTGAGGAGGTAGGCTTGGTGTTATGTGAGGGCCACCTGGCCTTGGTATAGGGCATCTGCTGTGGGTGCTCATCCTCTCCCACTTGGCTCTGCCAGGGTGGCCAAGCAGAGGGAGCAGAGACAGCCCCCCGGGCAGGAGGAGAACGGCGAGGACCCATACGCAGGTTCCACGGATGAGAACACAGACAACGAGGAGCACCCGGAGTCCCCTGACCTGCCAATTCCTGAGCTCCCAGGTTGGAAATCCCTCTGTCTCTCTTGGGATCTTGTCCCTTCATTCCTTGCCTGTGACTTGCCCTGGCCAGCCTTGGGATCTCTGCTGCCCCAGTCCACTCTTTGCCTTGGCCACTTTCATGTTCTCCTGGGCCTGTTCCCCTTGTCTTCAGCATCTTCTCTGTGACTTTCCTGTTTGAGGTCTCCTGATTTCTTGATCTGACCACTCCCCTTGCAGCCAGGTGTGATGCCCCAGGGTTTCCCCTCCAGGTATGAGCAACCCCACCTTCATGCCAGTTACACACATACACATGCACCTCTCCCATTCAGTTCTGTCCATGGGGAGCCCAGGCATGCCACATTACAAGGGAACTGCCATCCATTGGACCTTGTAGTAGGCACACGTTAGCTTCAATATTGTCATCTGGGACACAGATGCTGTGTGTCCTGTGTGGGTGTGCATTTCTAAGATAAAAGAATAAGGCAAGCTGGGTGTGGCACAAGCTTGTAATTCCAGTACTTGGGAGGCTGAGACAGGAGGATCGCAGGTTCATAGCCAGCCTCAGCTAGTTAGTGAGACCCCGTTTCAAATTAAAGAATAAAAATAGGGCTGGGGGTGTAGCTCAGAGGTAGAATGCCCCTGGGTTCAATCCCCAGTTCTGAAAAAAAAAAAGAAGGCAGCGGCAGTCAGGTACAGTAGTACACACCTATAATCTCAGCTACTTGGGAGGCTGAGGCACAGGATAGCAGGTTTGAGGCCAGCCTGGGCAATTTAGGAAGACAAGGAAGAGAGGGAGGGAGGGAGGGAGGAAGGAAGGGGAAAAGAGGGAGGGGAAAGGAAGATGGGAAAATTGCAAGGGTGGGAGCATGGGAGTCTTGAGCCTCTTCCAGTCAAGAATGGAGGGAGAAGAAGCTGGTCAGGGTTGGAGCAGAGGTGAGGTTTGGGACCACTAGAAGAGCTGTTTCCTCAGCCCCCCATGGATGACAGCAGGAAAACACTTTGATCCTCCAAAGCTCCAAAAGTGGCAGCAGTAAGTCATTGGCCTGGAAAGCTACATGAAAATGGAAAGAAAGAGCCAATCTGGAAGACACAGCAAAAGAAGGCACTGGCTGGAAGGATGAGCCAGCCCAGGTGAAGAAGTGGCCGGCTCATCCTGGACAGCTGCTCACGTGTCAGAGTTGCATTGCCATGATAGCAGCCATTTCTTCCCCTCCTAAAGCAAGTGAATGAATGTCCTGGGAGGCTCTGATGGGCTGCAGCCTGGGGTTTCTGCCCTGTGAACACTGTCCTCAGCCACTGTGCCACCTCCCTGACTTGGCCTGAAGTGTTGGGTTCCAGACTGATGCCTTGGAACTCAGGGGACCTGACACTTCCCTCTTCCACCATCTCTCCTGCAGACTTCTTCCAGGGCAAACACTTCTTCTTGTATGGGGAGTTCCCTGGGGACGAGCGGCGGAAGCTCATCCGATACGTCACAGCCTTCAATGGGTCAGTGTGTGAGAAGTGATGGGTCCCAGGGAGGGCTCAGGGACACAGTGGAGGGGTAGGTTGAAGGAAGGAAGGTGATTGGGAGGATAGAGAGGGGACATGGCCAGAAGGCAGACACAGGCCTTGGAATCCTTGTGCCAGCCCTATCTGCTGTGCCAGGCAGCCCTGGTGCATTGCTCCACTTTGGCTTCTCTTCTCTAAAGGGAGGGTCCTGGCCGCCTTCTGAAAGAACTGTCATCAGGGTTACCACTGTGGAGCTGTTGCCTCTGTGGCTTGGCAAGGCTGGTGCTGGGAGAATGGAAGTCCCACAGGCAGCTCCAGGGACATAAGTGGGCAGTAGAAAATAGAGCCTTTGAGAATGATGGAGAGTAAGGTGGTGAGAGAAGGGATGCTGATTCCATGATGTGCCCTTTGCCTCTTTTCTTCTCTCCTGCCAGGGAGCTCGAGGACTATATGAGCGACCGAGTCCAGTTTGTGATCACGGCACAGGAATGGGATCCTAGCTTTGAGGAGGTGAGCCCCAGAGGAGGTGAGCCCACCTTCCATCCCTGCCATCCTCTTGATGACACATTCCCATGTGAACCCCCTACCCCCACAGGCTCTGATGGACAATCCCTCCCTGGCATTCGTCCGTCCCCGATGGATCTACAGTTGCAACGAGAAGCAAAAGTTACTTCCCCACCAACTCTATGGGGTGGTCCCCCAGGCCTGAAGTATGCACGCGTGTGCCTGCCTGCATGCACACACACACACCTCCATACAGAAGATAAGTTTAATAAAGGTGACTTGGTTTGGAGCAGCTGCCTGGTTGCACTCAGGAGACTCCCAAAACTCCAGGACTCCTCCCGGCTTACGTCATGTTTAGTTTTGTCTCCTCTCTGTGAGAGCCAGGCCTCTGGGGTACCTGTCCTGGAATCTGGGAAGAATGCCAGGCTCCTCTAACAGAGAGGAAGGAGCTCTGTTTCTTCTGCCTGGCCCTGGGCCCCTGTGCTGGCTAAAGGCAAAAAATTAGGAATCTGCCACTCAGTGCTGCCCCTTCACTTGCTCTGGTCCTCTGAGGCATTTCTACATCTTGTCCCTCTGTGGGTTGTGGGCTGGATCCCCCTTCAGGGTTCTAGCACATCAAAGGTAGGAACTGAGTTCAGTGTCAGGAAATCAGGACAGAAGGGCTGGTGCTGTAGGCACACACCAGGCCATGAGCAAAGGCCAAGAGATGTGAACTAGCCTGAGGCAGTCAGAAGAGCATTGGTAGCCGGGCGTGGTGGCGCACGCTTGTAATCCCAGCATTCGGGAGGCTGAGACCTGAGGATCCGGGTTCGCGGCCAGCCTCAGCTACGTAGTGAGGCACTCCGCAACTTAGTGAGACTCGGTTTCAATAAAGAATAAAAAAATAGGGCTGGGGGGGTAGCTCGGAGGTAAAATGCCCCTGAGTTCAATCCCCAGTACTGCAAAAAAAAAAAAAAAAAAAAAAAAAAAGAAGAGCATTGGTGCCCTTGGAGAAGAGGCCTGAGGGGCAGATGTAGCTGGAAAGGTGGATACCGTCCTTGTGGCTCCGCTGTCCAGGGTAGTAGCTGCCAGATACTGGTGGCTACTTGTTAATTGAAATGAAATGAAAACTTCACTTCCTTGGGCATATCAGCTACATTTCAAGTGCTCAGTGATTACTGTATTGACGATGCAGATAGAGAACTCTTCCACCATCATGGAAAGTTCTGGTGGACAGGACTTCGCTGAAGGAATGTACACTCCAGGCTGAGGAGCTTGGACTTTATCCTGATGGTAGGGAAATCTGGAAGGGGTTTGAGCAGGACAAAGGCCACGGTGGAGTTGGGTTTGACATATGACCTTTGGACCAAACCCTTCCCTAACTTACTGTCAACCAACCAAGGGCTACTGATCTCATGCATGCCTCTTCCTCTCTGGACTTTTGTTTTTTCATCCGTAAAATGAAGATAGTATTAGACTGTGTCTGTTTCTTCATTCATCCACACTGGTACTGATCACTCACTTCCTGTGCCCTAAGGTTGCTATAGCTAGTTACCACAAACTGGCTTCAAACAACAGAAATGTGTTGTCATGAGAGTCCTGGAGGTCTAGAGTCTAAAATGAGTATCTGAGCTAAAAAAAAAAAACAAGGTGTAGGCAGAGCTGCCAACCTTCTGGAAGCTTTATGGGTGAATCTGCTTGTCTTGGCCAACTTCTAGAGACCACCCATATTCCACTCTCCTTCCGTATTCAAGCCAGCCAAGGTCAACTGAGTCTCTAAGGTGGTGTCACTGTGAGAATGCCTCTTCTGTCTCGTTCTTGCACATTTAAAGTCCCTGTGATTACACTGAGCCCTCCTGGATCATCTGGAATCTATGAAGAGTGAAGACACCTTAATTCCTTTTCCTACCTTAATTCTCTTTTGCCACATATTTACAGGTTCCAGGGATTAGGATATGAACATCTTTGGGAAGCCATTCTGCCTACCACACCCACCACGACACTGACGATGCAGTGTGAAAAAAGACGCTTGTCTCTGTTCTCATGGGGCCAGCATCATGCTAGGCAGGGAGATATGGGGAGTGTGACATTGCACAGTGGAAGTGTAGCGAGAGCAAATTAAACTGTGTAGCTTGCACTCTGCAGAAGTGCCTGTCCATCCAGCAGAGGGAAACAGGTATAAAGCCCTGAGGCAGGAGCAGGTCTAACGTGTTCAAGGAGCAACCGGGCACTATCAGGAGACCCACCATCTACCCAGACTCAGATACAGCCTTGTTGTTTGGTTGTGGATAAATTCTATCTCTTCCCCATCTGTACAAATTAAGTTTGGAGAGATCACCTTTCAAATGAGTTTGTGTCTTTGAAACTGCTGGTGGTATGGCTAATTGGACCAAGACAACTCTGCTGCCTTGGGTGTGATACTGGGAATTGAACCCAGGGGCATTCTATCTCCAAGCTACACCCCCAGCCCCATTTATTTTTTATTCTTTATTTTGAAACAGGGCCTCACTAAGGAGCTGAGGCTGGCTGCGAACCTGCGATCCTCCTGTCTCAGCCTCCCAAGTACTGGGATTACAAGCGTGTGCCACCATGCCTGGCTTGACAACTCTATAAACATGGGTAATGCAGCACTGCCAGGGTTGGAGGAAGGTGAAATCCTTATCCCTCCCTACTCAAGGCCTAAGTAGATTGCAGCACAGTGGTGTGCTAAATTCTATGGGCCTCTTCCATTCTACCCCTTCTGCTGAATACTTTCCACGACTAATATCTTGTTCCATCTTCCACAACTTTCATATCTCAGCTCCACCATGATGTCCTCAAGGCCCTTCCTCACCTGCTGTACATAATAGAATACAGAGCCATTTACACTTTGTGTGTGTGGTGCTAGGGATTGAACCCAGGGGCATTCTGCCTCCAAGCTACACCCCCAGACTGATTTTGTTTTTTTAATTTTTATTTTAGTAGTGCTGGGGATTAGACCCAGGGACATTCTACCTCCAAGCTACACCCCACTTTGTTTATTTTGAAACGGTGTCGCTAGGTTGATAAGAGTCTTACTACTTGCTGAGGTTGGCCTCAAACCTGTAAACTTGCTATTCAGCCTCCCAAGTACTATGATTACAAGTGTGCACCACCATGCCCAGATTGATTATTTATTTACTTACTTATTGGTCTCCTAAGGATACTTTTTCTGCTTATGTGCTTACTAATTCTTTTGTTCTCATCTAAATATTTTACAGTTTGAGCCGAGCATGGTGGTGCACGCTTGTAATCCCAGCATTTGGGAGGCTGAGACCTGAGAATCCAGGCCTCAGCTACCTAGTTAGGCACTCCACAACTTAGTGAGATCCTATTTCAAAATAAAGAATAGAAAATAGGGCTGGGATTCGGGAGGCTGAGACCGGAGGATCCGGGTTCGAGGCCAGCCTCAGCTATCTAGTGAGGCACTCCGCAACTTAGTGAGACTCGGTTTCAAAATAAAGAATAAAAAATAGGGCTGGGGGTATAGCTCAGAGGTAGAATGCCCCTGAATTCAATCCCCAGTACCGCAAAAAAAAAAAAAAAAAAAAAAAAACGCCTCTGGGCTCAATCCCCATTGCCGCAAAATAAATAAATAAATAAATAAATAAATAAATAAATAAATAAATAAATAAATAAATAAATATTTTAGACTTTTGTTCCTCAAATTTACATCTTGAGTCACCAGAAACTTATCTTTGTGTATGGTGTGAGGCAAGGATCTATATTCATTTCCTATTGTTGCTGTAACAAATCACCACAGGCATAGTGGTTTTTAAACTACACATTTATTTCCTTATAGATCTGGAGGTCCGTAGTCCAAAATCAGCTTCATGGGCCTAAAATCAAGGTGTCCACAAGTGTGCAGGTCTTCAGCAGGTTTGGAGGCTGTAAGAAGGAACCCATTCCCTAGCCTTTTCTAGCCTCTAGAGGCTGTCCCAATTCCTCAACTTGGGGCCTTTCGTCACTCTAATCTCTTCTTCAACCTTTACATCTCCTCTAACTCCTGCCTTCTTTCCCATAAAAGGACCCTTGTGATCTCATTGGCCCTCCCTGAAAAATCAGGATCATCTCAGCATCTGCCTGGATTCCTGTTGGGTTCTGGGGATTAGAACACGAGCATCTTTAGGGGATAGAATTCTTCGTGCCATGGGTCCCATTTAATTTTTCTCCTTGTCTCGCAGCCTCATTTACTAGTAAATCTGTCTTTTCCCCACTCATATACATCAGGAATTAGCAAACTAGCCTACAGGCAGAGGATTTTTTTTTTTTTCCCGAGGTACTGGGGATTGAACTTGTGTATTCTACCTCCGGCTTTACCCCCAGCCCTATTTTTTATTCTTTATTTTGAAACAGGGTCTCACTAAGTTGCGGAGAACCTCACTAGGTAGCTGAGGCTGGCCAAGAACCTGGATCTTCTGGTCTCAGCCTCCCAAATGCTAGGAATTACAAGGGTGCACCACCACACCCGGCTTCAAATGAGTTGTTTTTTTTGTTTTGTTTTGTTTTGCGGTACTGGGGATTGAACTCAGGGGCATTCTACCTCCGAGCTATACCCCCAGCCCTATTTTTTATTTATTTTGAAACCGAGTCTCACTAAGTTGCGGAGAGCCTCACTAGGTAGCTGAGGCTGGCCTCGAACCCGGATCCTCCGGTCTCAGCCTCCCGAATGCTGGGATTACAAGTGTGCGCCACCACGCCCGGCTTCAAAGGAGTTTTTATAAATAAAATTGTACTTATTTATTGTGGTACTGGGGATTGAACCCAGGGGCATTCTGAGCTATACTCCCAACCCTATTTTTTCTTATTTATTTTTATTTTATTTATTTAGCAGTACTGGGGATTGAATCCAGGGGCATTCTACCTCCAAGCTACACCCCCAACCCTATTTTTTATTCTTTATTTTGAAACAGGGTTTCACTAAGTTATAGAGTGCTCACTAAGTAGCTGAGGCTGGCGGCAAATCCTGATCCTCTGGTTTCAGCCTCCCAAGTACTGGGATTATAAGAGTGTGCCACCACGCCCGGCTCCTATTTTATTTTTATTTTGAAATGGTCTAAGTTGCTGAGAGCCTTGCCAAATTGCTAAGGCTGGTTGCAAACCTGTGATCCTCCTGTCTCAGCCTCCCAAGTACTGGGATTACAGGTGTCTGCCACCATGTCTAGCTGGAACACTGCCATTCTTTTATGTATGTATAATAATGTGTATGGCTGCTTTCCTGCTCTAGCCACAGAGCTTACTAGTTGTGGCAGACACTGAATGGCCTGCAAACCTAAGAATATATATGATCTGGCCCTGTACAGGAAGTTTGCCACCCTCTGAGCTAGAGTTTGTCATATGTCAGTATAAGCAGAAACCTGTTTCTGAGCTCTCATTTCTCTTCCACTGGTCTGTTTCCAAGCCAACACCATACACTGCCTTACTACAGCCTTATAGTAATTCTTGCATGGGAAGGAGATGCCAAAGCTCCCACACTTCTTGTAAATAGACCTGGTTGGTCCCTGCCCCCCCTGGCCACTCACTACTTGATTAGCATCCACTGTCCTCACTAGACCAGATCACTGTGCCCCTAGCACTAGTACCCCACACGGGTTGTAGCACACAGTAGGTTCTTAGTGCACAAATGTAGAACATGGAGCAGTTCGGTGTTAGCTCACTCATAGTAGGAGAAATACTCCAAAAGGGGAACTGACTGCTGGAGATAATGCTTGCCCCCTTAAAATGCATTATAACACCCCCATTTTATAGATAAGACATCTGAGTTCAAGGAAGTGACACAGGTCCAAGCCCCTGAAACTCCTGGGGAGTGGGTCCAGGCTAGCTCCAGAGCTGGGGCTTTTAAATGTTTTGTCCTGTCACTGGTGTGCCCTTTATTCTTGCCTTCATCACCAGGTATATCTCGGGGCTCTTTCTACATCAGTACATGTAGCGCTGACTCTTCCCACAGCTGTGTGTTCCATTCCATGGCTGTGTCATTCTTTGGCTGGTCCCCTAGTGATGGGCATGCAGGCTGTTTCCAGTCATTAACCACAACCACCATTCTGCAGTGAACATCCCTTATGCCTTTTTCTCATGCCTGAGTTTATAGGATAAATTCCTACGAGTGGAATAGTTGAAACAAGCAAGTGCTTATTTTAAATGTCTCAGGTCTAGTCATATGGCCAAGGTGGAGACACCAAGTTAAACTTTCAACAGTACAAAGAAAGCTTGTTTGCCCTCATTCCTCAGCAACCCAGGATGCTAGCAGATCTTTTTCACCTTTGCCATATAAGTGGGTGGGGAGAACCAGGCAGAACCAGTGCCATCAAACCACAGCTCCAGACCCAACTCTGTGGTTGACAAGTGCCGTTCCAGGTGAGTGGAGTTCCTCGGCCTGTTTTTATTTTGAAACAGGGTCTCACTAGGTTGATGAGAGTCTCACTACTTGCTGAGGTTGTCCTTGAACCTGCAATCCTGTCTCAGCCTCCCAAATACTGGGATTACAGATGTGCAGCCTTCTAAGTTTGAACCCAGAACAAATAGCCAATCTCTCTCCCTGCTAGCTCTCTGGAAGAGGCAAGCCCATAGGCGACGCTGAGAAATCCCCTCTTTATTGACAGGAGCTGACAGCCCAGAGGACAGAGGGCTCACTCTCTCTCCCCCTTCCCCTCCGCCTGGTGGTGGCTGCGTTGATGAACCAGCAGGAGGCGTCTCTGGCCAAAGGCCTGGCCACAGCTGGAGCATCCGTGCCGCCCAGAGGCCTGGCTGCCCGGTGCGGTGGGGGGGTCGTGACACAGGCGATGGGCGGCCAGCTTGGAGGGAAATGAGAAGGCCTTGGGGCAGTGTGGGCAAGGGTAGGGGCGGGCGTCCGTGGCATGGTGCGTGTGGCGGTGGGCCGCCAGCTTGGAGGGGTAGCAGAAGGACTTGGAGCAATCGGGGCACGGGTAGGGACGGGTGGGAGCGTGGGTCCAGAGGTGGGCCGCCAGCTTGGAGCGGTGGCCGAAGGCCTTAGGGCAGTGCGGGCACGGGTGCGGGCGGGCGCCGCTGTGCGTGAGGCGGTGCGCTGCCAGCTTAGAAGGGTAGGAGAAGGCCTTGGGGCAGTCGGGGCAAGGGTGGGGTCGGGTGCCACCGTGCGCTAACCGGTGCGTGGCGAGCTTGGATGGGTACGAGAAGGCCTTGTCACAGTCAGGGCAGCGGTGCGGGCGCTGGGGCGGGGGCCGCCGGCGGGGCCGGGAAGGTGCGCCCCCAGACGCGGTGGGCCCTGGAGCCGGCTGGCTGGACTTCTGCAGCGGGCCCTGGTGGGGAGCTGGGGACAGGAGGACGAGTGGGCTCCAGGAAGCAGCCTATGCCACCACCTTGATATCGCAGGGGCCCCTCAAAGTGTACCTGAGCATTTCAAGTGTCATACCAATTTCCCAAATGACATTGTTTCTGCTCCCCGTCTTCCCCCATGCATCAACCTGAGGGTTACTTGCCTGGGTCCCCAAAGCTATTAGGCTTTCCTGAAGTTACTAAGGTTTCCAGTATTTTTCCAGTGATCGCCCTGAAATTCCACACGTTATCCCCCTTGTGCCGCCTGTAATTTCCTGAGCCCTAGCAAATGATCACTGGTTCCCCAAAGCCAAATAGGACTCCCCAGAACGACCTATTTTGGAGGACCTCAAATTGTCATGATCCAGGGTCTTTGAACTTCCACCCCAAGATTCCCCAAACTGTGATATTCCAGGGGAATAATCCCTACTCACGGGTAGGGCCGCTCTCAACTCCTTTGGTCACCGGGTCCTTGCCAGGGGGACTAGGATTTCTGTCCCCAATATCGGACTTCGCGCTGCGCTCCAGCATCCTGCCGATAGAGGAACCTAGGGGAGAGGGAGGTACAGGGTGGGATGACGCCAGTGATTACCTGGTTGATGGGAATAGGGTTGGAGAGTCTAAAATCATAGGTTAGTCTATCTAGGACCAGGTCCTACGTAAGTGGGATCTAATACAAGGGCAGGCGAGCCGGGAAGGAGGAGGCTAGGAGCACAACCAGCGGTGATATGCAAATCAACCAGGAAGCAGTCCCATTGCAGTTTAAACTCTGGATTGAAGACTTGGACCGCGGGGCCTCCATAACTTGAACTCAGCTTGGAGGTGGGCCTCTATAACTCGGACTTCGCCGCTCGCCTGACCGCGGGGCTGGCGGAGCCTAGGTTCAAAATGGGCAGAACCTGAGTCGGGCGTGGTGGCACACGCTGGTAATCCCCGTACTTGGGATACTGAGGAGGATCGCAGGTTCGTGGCCAGCCTCAGCTACTTAGTGAGGCCCTCCATAACTTAGTGTGACCCTGTTTCAAAATAAAGAATACAAAAATAGGGCTGGGGGTGTAGCTTGGAGGTAGAGTGCCCCTGCGTTCAATCCTCAGTCGTTCCCCACCCCGAAGGGGGGGAAAAAAAATGGGCAGAGCCTTCCACTCCCAAACCATCTGGCAGCAAGAGCTAAGGCGGGAACGGGTGGGGCTATACAAAAAAGGACCAAAGTCAGTTGCTCGGCAACTCAAGCCCATGGGCGGGGTCTTCGAGCGGAGTGGGCGGTCCTTTGTCGCTTTATCCCAGGGGAGGGGCCTATGAGCGCAGTGGGCGGGACTTCACGTGCAAGAGGTAGCTTTACCCGGCTTTTGGCTGTCTCAGTGCATTGACACCGCGTCAACCACGTCCTTCTTAGCTGCTCAATTTCATCCTCAGCGTGGAATTGGGGCCGTGAAGGACACAGGGGAACCTGGAGGAAGATACAGAGGAACGAGGCATGTGTAGCAATCCAGAGACCCCCTAGTTGCAAGCATCCCTCGGGTTGCAAGCATCTGAGACTCAATGCACCCCTCAGAATGGATACTAATGCATAGCCCTCCAGAACCGAAGCATCAGTACCCAAATCGATCCTCCTCCGGGACATCCTGACTTCCAGCCCCCAATCCATTTCGTGTGGACCAGGCGTCCGCGCCAGGCCCCAGCCCTCCTCACCTGCGGGACGGCCCCTCCCCGGGGGCGGGGCTCCGGGCCCCTCCCGCCTCGGCCGCTGCCCTACCCTCGGACCTGCGGAGCTGCACCTCCCGGCGCGCGCCGGGCAACCGGGGAGAGCTGCAGAGCCCAGCCTCATTTCCATCCCCTCCTCCTACGCCGGGCGGGAGGGGGCGTCGGCACGCATGCGCCCTCGCAGCTGGCAGAAGCTGCGGGAGGGGGGGGAGTGGAAGGAGGTGGGGGGAGTGGAAGGAGGGGGTGGGTCTCCAAGCAGGCAAGTTCGCGAGCAAGCGCGCTGCTACCTGCCTGAGGACCGCGGAAAAGTGCACCGCGGGTGCGGAGCCTACGGTGGCTCACTGGAGTCAAGCACGTGTGTGCTCCCACGGGCTGACTGCGCTTGGAGATCTCGAGACTGCTCCTGGTTTATATGGATCCTTCTTTTTAAGTGTTCCTCTTCGTTTCGCGAATTCCTCTGGGGAGCCCAAGTTCCGTCCTTGGAGACGGTTCCAAAAAGCTTGCCAACAATTTCACCTTCCAGGGCGTTTGCAGAGAGTCTGGCCATTTCTTCGAGAGAGGGTCGGAAACAGAGCGAGCTGGCGCCCTTCACCACTGGGTGACTCGAGAGTCCCAGCCCAGTCTCCCACCTCGCACTCCCTTGCTCTCCGCGGCCCGGGCGTCCCGAGGTGCCCAGGCCCATTCTGCTTGTGCCAGGTTCAGGATGGCACGCAGCTCCTCATTCTGTCTATGCAGTGACGGTACACGTTCCTGCCCCACGCTGGAATGACCATGAAGTGACCCTAAAAGTCCCCCGGGAGTCTAGGAGCCCTGGGAGCCGCGGGAGTGATTTGGCCAGTTATCCTGTTCTGGAGCTAGATTGCGTTGGTAACTGGTTTGACTCTTGGGCAAGTCATTTGATCTTTCTGATCTTCCGTTTCCTCAGCCATGAAGTGGAGGGTCCTTGGGATTAATCGGCTGGGCCCAGTGGCGCACACCTGAAATCCCAGTATTTTGGAGGCTGAGAGCCAGAGGATGACAGGTTCATGGATAGCCTCAGCCATTTAGAAAGACCTGGGTTCAAAAAAAAAAAAAAAAAAAAAAAGCTGGGCGTCATGGTCCGTGCCTGTAATTCCAGTACGTGGGAGGGTGAGACAAGAGGAGTGCAGGTTCCCAGCCAGCCTCAGCAAGTTAGCCAAGACCCTGTTTCAAAATAAAAAATATAAGCCGGGCGTGATGGCGCACGCTTGTAATCCCAGCATTTGGGAGGTTGAGACTGGAGGATCCAGGTTCGAGGCCAGCCTCAGCTACCTAGTGAGGCCCTCTGCAACTTAGTGAGACCCTGTTTCAAAATAAAGAATAAAAAATAAGCCGGGCGTGGTGGCGCACGCTTGTAATCCCAGCATTCGGGAGGCTGAGACCGGAGGATCCGGGTTCGAGACCAGCCTCAGCTACCTAGTGAGGCACTCCGCAACTTAGTGAGACTCGGTTTCAAAATAAAGAAGCCGGGCGTGGTGGCGCACGCTTGTAATCCCAGCATTTGGGAGGCTGAGACCGGAGGATCCGGGTTCGCGGCCAGCCTCAGCTACCTAGTGAGGCACTCCGCAACTTAGTGAGACTCGGTTTCAAAATAAAGAATAAAAAATAGGGCTGGGGGTATAGCTCGGAGGTAGAATGCCCCTGAGTTCAATCCCCAGTA
>PVLC010011088.1:0-48264 GCA_004027655.1 Graphiurus murinus
GCGCACGCTTGTAATCCCAGCATTCGGGAGGCTGAGACCGGAGGATCCGGGTTCGCGGCCAGCCTCAGCTACCTAGTGAGGCACTCCGCAACTTAGTGAGACTCGGTTTCAAAATAAAGAATAAAAAATAGGGCTGGGGGTGTAGCTCGGAGGTAGAATGCCCCTGGGTTCAACCCCCAGTACCGCAAAAAAAAAAAAAAAAAAAAAAAAAAAAAAAAAAAAAAAAAAAAAAATTAAAAAAAATTAAAAAAAATTTTAAAAAAAAGAAAGCTTTTGACTTTGTTAACTGAAGCTGGCTTAGCCAAGTAGCTCTTCATGTAACCAGATCTCAGCGGCAGGCCTGGTTTTAGGCCAGTAGTCCCAGGAGCTCCAGCATGCTCTCCAAGCCCCAGGTTCTCCCAGTCATTTCCCACCAATCCCTGGCGGCTTCCTCTGGGGTCGTAGGGTGGGAGCTGGTCGCCATCAGGACCAGGGCCCCTTCGTGTTCTCTGGGAGAGAGCCAGCGTCTTCCAGAAGAGCAAGGAAATTCCCTTCCCATAAATGCTCAGAAAATCTGTCACTTTCCATGGCTCTAGTTGTGACATACCCATCCCTGCCCCAAGCATTTGGGCACAGCAATGGCAGGCCTCTGTTGGCACAAAGTGAACAGGGACTAACAGGAACCACGCGGCTATGAGCAAGTGTGCTCACCATGGCGTCCAAACACAGCGGGGAGGTGTGCAAGGTGTGCAAGGGAACTGGGCATGGTGGTGCTCACCTGTAAGCTCAGTACTTGGGAGGCTGAGACAGGAGGATCACAGTTTGAGGCCAGCTTCAGCAACTTATCGAGGCTGTTTCAAAATAAAAAATTAGAAGGGCTGGGGGTGTGGGTGTAGCTCAGAGGTAGAATGCCCCTGGGTTCAATCCCTAGTACAAAAACAACAACAAAAAAGGTGCGGTACTAGGGAGAATTTTGCTGTCTGTCACCACAGCTGCCTCCTACCAGTGGTGGCTTTGTCAGATGGAAAGCATCTTGCCGGTGCCGTCACTGGAAGCGTGCCGGTTTTGGAATATGAGGTAGCGGTCGGCCACCAGCTCCACTCGGAAGAGGCGAGAAGTTGAAGCTGGGGAGCTGAAAGAGGAAAAACTGACAGAGAAAGAAGAAGACCAGCTGGGCCATTTCATGGGGCAGGCAAAAAGACAGAAACGCCCAGCGAGGTGGATGGGGAGTGACCGGTGAGATCTGAACAGAAGTGTCTCAGAGATTTTTATTCTGTTTTTCATTTTCAGTGCTGGGGATTGGAACCCAAGACCTTATGCATGCTAGGTCAGTGCTCTACGACTGAGCTATATCCCTAGCCCGTGTGTGTGTGTGTGTGTGTGTGTGTGTGTGTGTGTGTGTTTTACTGGGGATTGAACCCAGGGGCATTCTACCTCTGAACCACACCCCCATCCTTATTTTTTATTTTTTGGTGCTGGGGATTGAGCCCAGGGGCATTCTACCTTTGAGCTACACCCCCAGTCCTATTTTTTATTCTTTATTTTGAAACAGGGTCTCACTAAGTTGCGGAGGGCCTCACTAAGTAGGCGAGGCTGGCCACAAACCTGCAATCCTCCTGTCTCAGCCTCCCACATACTGAGATTACCAGCGTGCTCCACCACACCCAGCTATTTTTAATTTTTAAATAGAGTCTGGTTAGGTTGCTCAGGGCCTTTCTAGATTGCTGAGGCTGGCCTCAAACCTGTGATCCTCCTGTCTTAGCTTCTTAAGTACTGGGATTATAGGTATGCTACCATGCCCGGCTTCCCCAACCCTTTAAAAAAATGTTTTTTGAGTCATGGTCTTGTTAAGTTGCCCAGGCTGGCCTTGAAATCCTCCTGCCTCAGCCTCCCAAGTATCTAGGATGACAGGTGTGCACTGCTGCGCCTGGCTCTAATAAGGGTTTTTAAAGTTGTTGTGGATAAGTCTCATAGAAACCCATCCACCTGTAAAACCCCATGAGGAGTTCTCCTTCAAATACTATACCAAGCCAGGCATGGTGGTGCACACCTGCAATCCCTATACTTGGGAGGCTGAGACAGGAGGATCACATGTTCAAAGCCAGCCTCAGCCACTTAGTGAGGCTTTCAGCAAGTTAGTAAGACCCTGTTTTAAAAAAAATAGGGTTGGAGGTGTAGCTGGGAGGTAAATGCCTCTGGGTTCAATCCCCAGTTTAAAAAAAAAAATACATATATATATATATATATATATATATATATATATATATATATATATACACACTATCTACGCCAAGTCTGTATCTTCCACAAGCCTTTTGTAGGAGTGGGTTCTTGGGAAATCTGAGCAGGTCCTTAGTGCTGCATCTGGACGAGGTGCCTTGGTGAGCACTGCTGACCTTTTGGAGCGGGGTAGGTGAAATGGAAATATGTGCTCCGCCGCACACACGCACAAGTGTTGGAGTTTAGGAATATTACGTCATTGTGCTCGCACTCTCGGCTCCCTTCTGCTCTTTTTTTTTTTTCTTTTTTCGCACTAGGGATTGAACCCAAGGCATTCTACCTCGGAGCTACATCCCCAGCCTTTTTTATTTTCTATTTTGTAACAGGCCTCACTAAGTTGCTGAGGCTGTTCTTGAACCTGCCGTCCTCCTGTCTCAGCCTCCCAAGCGCTGGGATGAGAGGCGTGCGCCTCTGCCCTGCTCAGTTTCTGCTTTTTCTTGTGTGTGAAGCCCGCTCAAGGAACCATGCACTGTTCTAGGTGCTGAGGACACAGGGGTGTTCAAGGCAGACAAACCCTCCAGTTCTGCCTGAGGAACTTGTTTAACCAAAAGAAACACAGAGCTGGGTGTGGTGGCACACTTCTATAATACCAGTACTTGAGAGGCTGAGACAGAAGGATCACAGGTTCAAGACCAGCCTCAGCAATTTAGCAAGACTCAGCAACCTAGTAAGACCCTGTTTTAAAACAAGAAATAAAAAGGTCTGGGGTGTGGCTCACAGGTACAACGCCCCTGGGCTCAATCCCTAGTACAGACAACAAACAACAATAACAACAGAAACCTCAAACACAGAAATTTCTTTGTCTTTTTTTTTTTTTTTTTTTGGTACTGGAAATTGAACCCAGGGGCGTTCTATCTCCAAGCTACATCCCCATACATATTTATTTATTTATTTATTGTGGTACTAGGGATTGAACTCAGGGCATTCTTCCTCTGAGCTAACCTCCCCGTCCTTGAAACAGGGTCTCACTAAGTTGCTAAGGCTGGCCGAAAATCTGCAATCCTCCTGTCTCAGCCTCCCAAGTACTGGGATTACAAGCATGCGCCACCACACCTGGCTTATTAATAATTTTATCTTAAAACAGGGTCTTGCTAAGTTGTTGAGGGTCTCACTAAATTGCTGCAGCTGGTCTTGAACCTGCAGTCCTTCTCTCTGAGTCTCTCAAGTACTGGGATTATAGGTATGCATAACCATGCCCGACTTGTTTTGTTTTTCTTAATTAGGGATCTGAGGCTGGCCTTGAACTCCTGGGCTCAAGTGATTGTCCTGCCCCAGCCTCCGAGTAGCTGGGACTCTGTGGGCAGGGAAGCCAGTGGCTTGTGTTGTCGGCATTCTTTCCCTGCCTGCCCTACCAGGCTTGTTCCTCCTCGTCCTGTTCCCCCTCATAAGAGAACTTGATCTGGGAATAGAATTTACTTCCTTCCTTAAAGTCAACCCACGGCAACAAATCCTAAGCCACACAAGTATTGAGAGAAAGATGGCGGGAGAGACTGGCGGCACACCTCCGCAGACCGGCAGGGACCTTGCCCAGCCTGGCTCGGGTCTACAGGAGGGAATGAATGAATGCATGAATGAATGCTATGGCCTTGCAGAAAGCAGGCCGTGGCAAATGTATCCTGAACCCGATAGACTGAAAATATTTCGCAAATCATTTCTATCATTGCAGGTTTCTTGGAAATTTCAATTATCCCAAAGTTTGGCATGCTATGGGTCAAAGGTTAAGATGAGCGATGCCTTAGTATATATAGCGTCATTGTTTATAGTTTTTCACTTACGTGACCTCTGTCCTTTTTTGGAACTATACAATATAATCTAAACCTGTAAGCAATCGATCCCCTCCATATCTTATATGGCTGGGCTCAATTTGCTCTATGTAACTTATATTAGCAGATTCAAAGGAGCCTTACAGAGGGTGAACATACATGAATTGAATTGTTTTCTACTCCATTTCCTTCTGCTTGACACCTGTGCGACTTTATTCTGCCAACAAATTCTACATTTTTTTCTGAAATGTATGTCAGCAACCAAAAAGGCACATGTCTACTTGCATCTTTCTTTTGTTTAATCCAAATATTGACACATTCTCTCTTAAATATTTAAAATTCCTGGTAGAAAGCCAAACAGTATTACTCAAATTCCTTAACATCAATGATTAAGGATTTTTAATCTTGTCTTTCAAACAGAACACCGCAAGTGTCTTTGTAAGAATGGCTGCCAAGCCTAGGATAGATATGAATTGTAGAACTAAAAATTAAGCTGGGCACGGTGGCGCATGCCTGTAATTCCAGTACTTGGGAAGCTGAGACAGGAGGATGGCAGGTTCAAGGACAGCCTCAGCAACCTAGCGAGATTCTCAGCAACCTAGAAAGACCCTGTTTCTAAACAAAAAAATAAAAAGGGCTGGTAGTGTAGTTTGGAGGTAGAATGCCTACCTGGGTTCAATTCCCAGTAAACACACACACACACACACACACACACACACACACACACACACACACCCCACACACATAAATAAAAAAATAACTAAAAGTTATTTCAACAAAAACTGAAGTTAATTCTTGCCGGATGTTAATCTGCAACAGATCCAGTTTTGTTTGTTCTCTCGATCCTATCATGTATGACTTCTAAAACTATCCTGAAGTCAACTATTTATTATTTCTGAATTTATTTAATTACCTCATAGGGAATTGTAAGAATTTAGTGCTGGAAAAAGACTTCTGAAACCTATGGTTTTTCTCACACCTAAAAATTGGAGGTCAAAGGGATTAACTTTACACCATTGTTCAGGATGGGGCTGGCAGGCCGAGGCTGCTGCGGGAGCCAGGGCCGCCTCCTGGGTGCCCGCCTGGGGTGGTTTCCTTAACTGTGGACTAGTTAAGATGAAAACTTCCCCTTCATCCCACAACATAAAACCCGCTCATTCTGGAGTAGAGATTGATAGTGTGTTGCCTCCCTTCCCCCTCCCTTGGTCCTTCCTCCCTTCTTTCTCTGTCTTCCGCCCTTCTTCTTTCTCTGGTGCTGGGGATGGAGCCCAGCGCCTCACCTCATACATGCTAAACACGCGCTCTACCACTGCGCTAGACTCAGCCCAAGAGTGTATTGCTTTCTTTCTTTTTTTTTTAATAATAAAAAAAATTGTATTTACTTAGAAGCATTCAGAATGTCAACAAAAACAGCTGCAACAACTTTTTTTGTTTGTTTGTTTTGTTTTTTTTGCAATTACAAAGTGGTGTTTGGTTAACAGAACAACAATTATTTCGTATAAGCTGCATCAGAGACAACTGAAGATGAAAAAACTACCATCCCCATATATAACTAATTTGTGCTGTGCACCAACAAGAACCTGCTTTAAGTTTCCATGCCAATTTACAACACCCATACTGCACCAGGCAAGGTTAGTGGCTATTGAAAATACCACCAGGACAGGGCATCGAAAGACACATTCGGTAGTGTGTTAAAACTATACAAAAAGAGACACTGTACAGTTTAAAAACAAATCTTACACAGCTTTACATTTTTTCTTTAAAAGGAGTGAGTTGTGTACAGGGGGGTTAAATGCTTTATAGACAAGAAAAAAAAAACTGCGCTAGAACCAATTTATTCATCATCATCATCCTCTTCTTCATCTTCATCTTCCTCCTCCTCCTCCTCCTCCTCTTCATCCTCCTCGTCTTCCTCTTCCTCCTTCTTTTTCTTGCTCTTCTCAGCCTTGACAACTCCCATTTTTGCTGCATCAGCTTTTCCTTTAGCTCGGTAGGCAGCAATATCGTTCTCATATTTTTCTTCTCGTAAGGCCGCGTGCCATCTGCAGCATCTCTCCCAGTTTCTTTGCAACATCACCAGTGGACAGGCCAGGATGTTCTCCTTTGCTTTTGGGGCGATACTCAGAACAGAACAAGAAGAAGGCGATGGAGGCCTCTTGGGTGCACTGGGATCCTTGAACTTCTTTTTTGTCTCCCCTTTATGAGGGATATAGTTTTTCATTTCTCTTTCATAACGGGCCTGTCTGCCTTTGCCATGTCTTCAAATTTTCCTTTCTCTTTAGCAGACATGGTCTTCCACCTCTCTGAGCACTTCTTAGAAAACTCTGAGAAGTTGACTGAAGAATCTGCGTGCTTCTTCTTGTGCTCCTCCCAGCAAGTTTGCACAAAGAATGCATCCGAGGACATTTTGCCTCTCAGCTTCTTAGGATCTTCTTTGCCCATGTTGAGTTGTTTTTCCTCCGAGAGGCACAGAGTCGCCCCGTGCCCGCCCGGCTCTCACTTGCCTCAGCGCTGTCTCTATCCCGAGAGTGTATTTCAAAATTAGTTCACAGCCATCCTCATCATTAGTAGTAATAAAAATATTTTGCACTAAAGGTCAAATTTTATAGAATTTTCACCCGCACCAGTTTATCCCTGTTGTCCCTTTTCTTCTTCTTTTTTTTTTTTGTACAGGGGATTGAACCCAGGGTCATTCTACTTCTGAGCTACACTTCTGGCCCTTTTAATTTTTATTTCATGTATTTATTTATTTGGTACTGGGGATTGAACCCAGGGGAAGTCTACGTATGAATTATACACCCAGCTTTTTCCATTTTTTAATTTGAAATAAGGTTTTACTAAATTGCTGAGACTGTTCTTTTTTATTTTTTGTGGTATTGGGGGTTGAATTCAAGTACTGGAATTACAAGCATGTGCCACCATGCCCAGCTTGAGGCTGTTCTTGAATCTATGATCCTCCTGTCTCAACCTCCCAAGAACTGGGATTACAGACGTGTGCCACCATGCCCGACTTGCTTTTTATTTTTATTTATTTATTTATTTATTTATTTATTTATTTATTTATTTATTTATTTATTTATTTAGTGGTACTAGGGATTGAACCCAGGGACATTCTACCTCCGAGCTACAACCCCAGTCCTATTTTTTTTTTTTTTTTCGGTACTAGGGATTGAACTCAGGGGCATTCTATCTCCGAGCTATACCCCCAGCCCTATTTTTTATTCTTTATTTTGAAACCGAGTCTCACTAAGTTGCGGAGTGCCTCACTAGGTAGCTGAGGCTGGCCGCGAACCCGGATCCTCCGGTCTCAGCCTCCCGAATGCTGGGATTACAAGCGTGCGCCACCACGCCCGGCTCCCCAGTCCTATTTTTTATTCTTTATTTTGAAACAGGGTCTCACTAAGTTGCAGAGGGCCTCACTAAGTAGCTGAGGCTGGCTGCAAACCTGGATCCTCCGGTCTCAGTCTCCCAAGTACTAGGATTACAAGCGTGTGCCACTACCCCTGGCTTATTATTTTATTTTTATTTTTAATTTGTTTTGTTTGTGTAGTATTCAGGATGGAACCCAGGGACCTTCTACCTCCAGGCTACACCCCTAAACCTATTAATTTTTTATTTGGAAACAGGGTCTTGCTAAGTTGCTAAAAGCCTCACTAATTTGCTGATGTTGACTTTGAACCTGTGATTTTCCTGTCTCAGCCTCCCAAGTACTGGGATTACAAGCCAGTGCCACTTGCCCCATGCTTATTTATTTATTTATTTATTTATTTATTTATTTTTAGTGGCACTGGTGATTGAACCCAGAGGCATTCTACCTCTAAGCTATACTCCCAGCCCTATTTTATTTTTTTTTATTTTGAAATAGGATCTCGCTAGGTTAATGTGAGTCTCACTACTTGCTGAGGCTGTCCTCGAACCTACAATCCTCCTATCTCAGCCTCCCAAGTACTGGGATTATAAGTGTGTGCTATCATGCCCAGTTTTATTTTTATTTTTTAAGTTAAAAAAAATTTCTTTTTGCAGTATTGGGGATTGAACTCAGGGGCATTCTACCTCTGAGCTACACCCCAGTCCTATTCATCTTTTTTTTTTTTTTTTTTCCTTCCTTCCTCCCTTCCTTCCTTCCTTCCTTCCTTCCTTCCTTCCTTCCTTCCTTCCTTCCTTCCTTCCTTCCTTCCTTGTACTGGAGGTTGAACCCAGAGCCATCTATCTTTGAACTAAACCCCAGCCCTTTTTATTTATTTATTTATTTATTATTTTTTATTTTTTGCGGTACTGGGGATTGAACTCAGGGGCATTCTACCTCCGAGCTACACCCCCAGCCCTATTTTTTATTCTTTATTTTGAAACCGAGTCTCACTAAGTTGCGGAGTGCCTCACTAGGTAACTGAGGCTGGCCTCGAACCCGGATCCTCCGGTCTCAGCCTCCCGAATGCTGGGATTACAAGCGTGCGCCACCACGCCCGGCTCTTATTTATTTATTTTTGAAACAGGGTCTTGCTAGGTTGCTGAGAGCCTCACTGAGTTGCTGAGGCTGGCCTTGAACCTGTGATCCTCCTGTCTCAGCCCCCCAAGTACCGGGATTACAGGCATGTGCCACCACGCCTGGCAGAATCCAGGTCTTTTATTTCCTTTCTGTTATATTATTTCATTTTAACCCCCCCTTTTTTTGTGGTACTGGGGATTGAACTTGGGGGCATTCTACCTCTGAGCTATACCCCCAGCCCTATTTTTTATTCTTTATTTTGAAATAGGGTCTCACTAATTTTCGGAATGGCTCACTAGGTAGCTGAGGCTGGCCATGAACCCGGATCCTCTAGTCTCAGCCTCCCAAATGCTGGGATTACAAGCGTGCACCACCATGCCTGGCTTTTATTCTTTATTTTTGAAACAGGGTCTCACTAAGTTGCAGAGGGCCTCACTAAGTAGCTGAGGCTGGCCTCGAGCCTGGATCCTCTGGTCTCAGCCTCTCAAGTACTGGGATTACAAGCGTGCGCCATCACACCCGGCTTTAACCCCTGTTATTGAGGTGACACCTAGTTCCATAACTGTAGGGGAGGAATTTAAGCCTAATGTAATTTATATTGAAAAAAATCTTGGATTACTTAATTCCTACTGACCACTTTCTTTGGTCTGTGACTTGCAAAAATCTGTATCAAAATTAGAATCATGGCTGGGTTTCCATCTGGAATTTTCTCCTTGGAGTGTCTGCTGTGTGGCCCTGGCTCCCACTAAGCCTCAGTTCCACTTAAGGATGCCCCCATGCCGTGTTGCTGACGGACATTTAATTCCCAGAAGGCACTGGTGCTGGCAACACCCTAAATCAGCCCTGGAGTACCTGTCTCAAATCTTCTCACACATGTTTTCCAAATCTCCAAACCTATGGCTTTCTAGAAGTTTCTTTTGAGACTCATTCTAATGGCGATAAAGGACTGTTTGGGCCAATTTCCTCAGGGCATGACCTCTCTCTTGGGAAGACTTCTGCACCTACAAATCATGGCTGCAACAAGGAAGTGTCTTTCCGCAGGTGCCCGCCTCCCCTTTTCTCTCTTGAGTAGTCTCCCAAAGGCTTCGGGGTGCCCTCTGCCTGCTCCTCGCCTTGAATGTAAACAAATCATAAATTCTGCAGTAAAGCTGTGCAGAGGTTCTAAAGACTATGTTTACAACCAAGCTGGGTCTCCAAAGACTGGACTTTACTCAAGATAAAGAGAAATCCGTGGGCGAGAGAAAAGAGAGAGGGTAGTTCGAGCCACACCATTCAACGTCCTCAAACCCCAGAGACCCTCATTCCCCGTGACCAGAGCTGGAGCGCAAGCCGCCCCGCGCCCGCCGCGCAGGTTGGTGGCAGTGGGGTGCTTGTACAGAGCACCCACAGGACCTGTTGCTCGTGATGAACGACCAGCCGGTTAAGTGTCTCAGATGTGCAGATGGCGTCCACGGGGAGGGAAGAGCGTTCTAGGCTGTGCGCAGGTTTGTTCTTCCAGCAAGTGTCCAGACCCGAGGCCCTGGGAGGACGATGGTGGCTCCGAGAGGCTGGTGACTCTCCCGGGCCTGGCCTGCACCCTCAAACCTGAAATGTGGACGCACAGTAGCCATTGGAGATGGCCCATTCAGACCATTTCAGAATAAAAAAATAAAATATGGGGGTGTGGCTTGGAGGTAGAATGCCTCTGGGTTCATTCCTCAGTAGCAAAAAAAAAAAAAAAAAAAAGTAAAAAAGAGAAAGAGAGAGAGAGAGAGGTCTGAGTCTAAACGCCTGTAGCCTGGTCAGCTGGCGGGCCAGGCATGGGTGAGCACGAGCCTCTGCTGACCGCTCTGTGGCTATGTCCTGAACTGAGGACGGCAGCAGAGCCAAAGGTGGGTTCTTCACCCCCCTCTAGTCTCCATCAGCTCTGCTAATATTATCCAGTAATAATGATAATCTTAATAATATATTTTGATCTGGACAATTGTTATTTTTCAATTCTATATGAAGTTCTAAAGGTATAGCATTTTTTATTAAACTTGCTTCACAAGTGTGCTGGCTACGAAAATGCTCCTTTCCAACAATTTCCTGCTGGGTGTGGTGGCACCAGCCTGTAATTCCAGGACTTGAGAGGCTAAGACAGGAGGATCCCAAGTTCAAGAAGAGCCTGGGCAACTTAGTGAGACCCTCAGCAACTTAATGAGAACCTATTTCAAGATAAAAAATAAAAATGGCTGGGGATGTAGCTCAGGGGTTCAGTGCCCCTGGGTTCAATCCCTGGTACCACACACACAAAAGAGACAGGTTCCTCGGTTCTTCCCTTTTAATCTTACCCAATCTCATAGATTCTGGACCCAACCGTAGCTACAAGATGGGACTAGAGGGTCTCACAGCCAAGAAAACTGCCAAGCTCAGTAGTAGGCAAATGCTAACCACATCCCAAGGCCAGCCAATGTCAGAAACAAACATTTTATTGGAAATGTAATCCATTTCAGGTTGTAGTAAGTCATGGCTGGGACTGATGAATTCTTGCTTCAGAAGCGCTGGAAGCGACTTTGCTGTGCACATTCTGCCAATCATAGGGTCGATAAATGGCGCTCAGCAAGTTATGAATGCATGTGAGCTTTTTCAGAGACAAAGACAAAGGTTTATTTAGCAAAGCAGGAGATACACGGTCAAGGGAGAACGTGGGCCGTCTCAAGAGGGAGAGAGTGCTTGGGGTCTTTAGAGTCCTTTTTTCTACAGGGGACCCCAAGAGGAGGTGGCTAGGGATGCAGGGCAGGGATGGGGTGACCGGTCTTCTTTCTTTGAACCCTCAGGTTCTCCCATTTCATTTGGTGGGTGCTGGGGGATGCCTGGCCTGACTGCCTTTGGGGACCTTTCATTTGCCAAGCATGCCAGGAAGTTCAGATGTGAAGGTAGGCCATTGTGATTAAAAGTGTGGCCTATTAAGAGCCTTCGCCCAAGAAGTAGAATTAAAAATAAACATCCCACCAAATGGTTTTATTTTTATTTATTTACTTATTTTTTGGTGGTACCAGGGATGAAACCCAGGGGTATTCTACCTCCGAACTACACCCCCAGATCTACTTTATTCTTTTATTGGGAAACAAGCTCTCAGTAAGTTGCAGATGACCTCACAAACTTGCTGAGGCTGGCTACGAATCTGTGATCCTCCTGTCTCAGCCTCCCAAGTACTGGAATTACAAACGTGCACCATCACACTTTTTTTTGTTCCTGATTTTATTTTATTTTTTAAAATTTTAAATTTGTGCATTGTAATCACACATCTTTGTTAGGTACAAGCTGGTATAGGTAAAGGCATACTTTTATTGGTGCACTGTGGTCTCACATCATAATGAAGTTCAGGGTTCCTCGCTTTTTTACCTAATGCTATATCTGAGTGATCACTTCTGATCAGCACTTCTAGAGCTCTCTCATTTTAATTTTTATTTTATTTATTTATTTATTTATTTATTTATTTATTTATTTATTTATTTATTTATTTTGCGGTACTGGGGATTGAACTCAGGGGCATTCTACCTCCAGGCTACACCTCCAGCCCTATTTTTTATTCTTTATTTTGAAACCGAGTCTCACTAAGTTGCGGAGTGCCTCACTAGGGAGCTGAGGTTGGCCGCGAACCTGGATCCTCCAGTCTCAGCCTCCCAAATGCTGGGATTACAAGCGTGCGCCACCACGCCCGGCTTCATTTTTATTTATATTAAAGCCTAAATAATTAGAAACCTAATGTTAGAAATGCCTTTAAACAACACAGGAATATACAAAACAGTGAAAGTTCTATAACTATTCCTGTCCCACAACTTTTTTATATCTAAATATACACACGTATGCGTGTACATGCACACATACGAAATTATATATATGCATATATATACGTATATATATATGTTTGTATGTATATACATATATATATATATACACGTGTATATATATATTTTTTTCGGTACTGGGAATTGAACACAGGCGTATTCTACCTCCGAGCTACACCCCCAGCCCTATGTTTTTTTTTTTTTTTTTTGCGGTACTGGGGATTGAACTCAGGGGCATTCTACCTCTGAGCTATACCCTCAGCCCTATTTTTTATTCTTTATTTTGAAACCAAGTCTCACTAAGTTGTGGAGTGCCTCACTACGTAGCTGAGGCTGGCTGTGAACCTGGATCCTCCGGCCTCAGCCTCCCAAATGCTGGGATTACAAGCGTGCGCCACCACGCCTGGCTCCCCAGCCCTATTTTTTATTCTTTATCTTGAAACAGGGTCTCACTAAGTTGCAGAGGGCTTCACTAAGTAGCTGAGGCTGGCTGTGAACCTGTGATCCTCCTTTATCAGCCTCCCAAGTACTAGAATTACAAACGTGCATCACCATGCCTGGCTATGAAGTATTTTCATCTAAAAATTTGTGAGCATTTTAGAAAATGTAAATGTATCATACTGTATATCATGATATATATGTATACAATCATATGTATTACGTGTGATTTCTTTTTCCATTTCACGACCTTTTTCTTTTTCAAATTCGCAGTGCTGGGGACCAAACCCAGGGCCTCATGCATACTAGACAAGAACTACATCTCCAGCCCTCTTTTTTTTCATTTTAAATCCATGACTGATATCTTTTTATTTCTAAAGATATGGATCTACCTTATTCTTTTTTTTTTGTGGTACTGGGGATTGAACTCAGGGGCATTCTACCTCCAAGCTATACCCCCAGCCCTATTTTTTATTCTTTATTTTGAAACCGGGTCTCGCTAAGTTGTGGAGTGCCTCACTAGGTAGCTGAGGCTGGCCTCGAACCCGGATCCTCTGGTCTCAGCCTCCCGAATGCTGGGATTACAAGCGTGCGCCACCACGCCTGGCTGGATCTACCTTATTCTTTAATGTTTTATTAATAAAAAGAAATTGACTAATTTTTTTGAAAATAGAAAATACATATATGCAGGGCCCAGTAATTGTTTTGTGTGTGTGATACTGAGGACTGAACCCATGGGCATTCTACCTCTGAGCTACCCCCCCCAGCCCTAGCCCTATTTTATTTTTATTTGGAAACAAGTTCTCACTAGGTTGATGAGAATCTAACAACTTGCTGAGGCTGTTCTCGAACACCTTCGATCCTCCTGTTTCAGCCTCCCAAGTACTAGGATTACAGGAGTGTGCCACCATGCCCTGCTGGGGCCCAACACTTAAAAGGCATGAAGGCACGCTGGTGAGAAGACAGCCTCCACCCATCTCTGGTCCTGGCCACCTTCCAATCACATTCACTATTTCTACTCAAGCCATATCCTTGCAGGGGTGGCCTGTGCACTTACAAACAAATATTTAAGAGCTGGGCATGGTGGTGCATGCTTGTGATCCCAGCTTTTGGGAGGCTGAGACCAGAGGATCTGGGTTCTCGGCCAGCTTCATCTACCTAGTGAGGCACTCTGCAACTTGGTGAGACCCTGTTTCAAAATAAAGAATAAAAAATAGGGCTGGAGGTATAGCTTGGAGGTAGAACACCCCTGAGTTCAATCCTCAATACCACACACAAAACAAACAAA
The DNA here is from genome assembly GCA_004027655.1 of Graphiurus murinus. NCBI lineage: Eukaryota > Metazoa > Chordata > Mammalia > Rodentia > Gliridae > Graphiurus > Graphiurus murinus. The sequence continues at coordinate 14,047 of PVLC010011088.1, forward strand.
CAAACAAACAAAAAACCAAACAAATATTTAAGAAAAAGTGATCCACAAATGTGGTGGCATGCTCTCCATGCTCTTCTGGTCCTAGATTTTGTTTTCTTCACACAAAATTGATCTTAGGCCTATTTTTTTTCTTCAGTGCAAGGGATGGAACCCAGGGCATGGCAAACACTCTGCTACTTAGCCACACCCTGCTAGCTTTTGGACGTGTTTTATATAGGTATGTATGCAGATATCTCATCTTTTATGTGTGTGGGGCGAGGGATTGAACTCAGGGACATTCTATCTGTGAACTACATCACCAGCCCTTTTTATTTTTTGTTTTGAAACAGGGTCTCACTAAATTGCTGAGGGCTTCGCTAAGTTGCTGAGGCTGGCCTCCAACCTGTGATCCTCCTGTCTGAGCCTCCCAAGTACTGAGATTACAGGTGTGTGCCACCACGCCCAGCTAGATGTCTCATCTTTTTAAGCAGCCGCAGAGTATAGTATTCCTTAACGTGGACATAGTGCAAGCTGTATCCTCTGCTCTTCAGTAATTTGACAGGTATGGAGGGAATCTGTTGGGCAAATTGCCTCCTCCGTTCCTTCATCTTATCAGTCCATCCATCCACTCACTCACTCACTCACTTGCTGTTTATTTACTAACGTATTCAACTCAAAGCCTGCCATCTGCTGCACATCCTTCTATGTTCTTGACTAATTTAAACCTGGTTTCAGCCGGGCATGGCGGCGCACGCTTGCAATCCCAGTACTTGAGAGGCTGAGACAGGAGGATTGTAGGTTTGAGGACAAGCTCAGCAAGTTAGTGAGACTCTCATCAGCCTAATGAGACTGTTTCAAAATAAAACTAAAAAACAAGGCTGGGAGTGTAATTCAGAGGTTAGAATGCCCCTGGGTTCAATCCCCAGTGCCACACGCGCGCACACACACACACACACACACACACATGTGCATGAGTGTACCCTCAAGACTTGTTGAACTACGTGAGAATGTTAAAGGCCTTCCTGTCCATCCCTACTCTACCTGGGCCACTGCGAGGGACCCCAAGCAGCCGAGGGAGCTGAGAGCCTGCGGAGAGGAGCTCCTGGGAACGCCCCTGTGCCCTTGCGCCCTTGGTTTGTTCAGCCATCATGTCGTCCTCTGGGGCTCTTCTCTACGTTTCCACCCAAACCTGTCTCTCTGCCTTCCCATGATGAGTTTGGCAGTGGCCGGGAAGCCAGTCGATTGTGTTCCAAGTGCCAGATGAGTAGGAGAGAGGTCTCATCGAAGCCAGCCAGTAGGTGAGCATTAGTCACACAGGGCACAAACAACTCTGGAAAACCACATCCAGCCAGCGGTGGCCAGCGGTGCCCCACGGCTGGCTGCCTGTAGACACCTCTGTGCCACATTGAGAAAGAGTTCCCACTTGTTGTGGCAACGAAGCCAGCTGCTGGGAATCAGGTGGGGAAGATCAGAGGGAGAGGGGGTGGCCGAAGGGACTGGAAGGGAAGGCCCTGCCACGCCCGCCACAAACAATTCCTGCCACTCTCCTGCAGGTGGGAGTTGGTGCCCGAGAGGCGCGGCCCTGGCGGCTTCTTCAACCACGACAGGACCGCTGACCCGGAGGGTCCTGGTAATAGCATCGGGCTCCAGCGGGATGAGCAGGCGCCCCGGTGCAAATACAAAATGCCTGAGATTCTTTCCTCTTGCGTGCGAGTTGGAAGAGGGTTTTCTAATGTCCAGGCTCCAGTGCTTGCCTCAGAAAATATGATGTCAGAAATCTTGTATCTCACCAAGTCTCTGACCTTCAGGGCTCAAAATGTTCATTTCTACCATCACAATTATTTTTTGCTTTGCTTTAGGTTAATTTTTAAGGTGAAATTGCAAGAGCGCAGTCTTTATTTAATTTCCAGTCTTTTAGGAAGTGGATTATGGTATTCTCTACAGAAACGTTCCTTCCAGAGTGGCTCAAGATCTCCAAAGCATTCACAGAATGAAGGTCACATTTTCACCTTGGAAAACTTGTCCATGATTCTCACATCTTTCATTCACCCACTTATTTATTGGTTTAATAATCCATTAGGTAAACATTTATTTAGTACTTATGTGCCAGGCTGAACTTTCTGGATGCCTTATCTTATTTCCTTTTAGACTAATTCCTCTATGCAAGTGCCACGCCAGGAGGGACTTTGACTCTTGCTTACCGCTTTGTGTTTAGTACCTAAAATTGTGCACGTCATACAAATATTTGTTAAAAAAAATGAGGTATGTAATATTATCATGACTCCTTTATGGAAGGTAAAACTGAACCTTAGATGGGTTAAGGAACTTGCTTAAGGCTTCAGAGCTCACAAGAATATGAGTTGAAATTTAATTTCATCTGACTCCAAAGGCAACATGTTAAAATAGACAAAGGAGCCGTCATGGGGTCACAAAGAAAGGATGATTTTTTTTGGTGTCATGCTGGGGATTGAACCCAGGGGCATTCTACCTCCAAGTTGCACCCCCAGCCCTATTCTTATTTTATTTTGAAACAGGGTCTCATGAAGTTGTAGAGTGCCTCACTAAGTTGCTGAGGCCCGGCCGCCAACCTGGGATCAGCCTTCCAAGTACTGGGATTACAAGCGTGCACCACCACGCCAGGCTTCTTTCTTATTTTGAAATAGGGTCTTGCTAAGTTGCTGAAGGCCTCAATAAGCTGCTGACACTGTCCTCAAACCTGCGATTCTCCTGCCTCAGCCTCTCAAGTACTGGGATTACAGGTGTGCAGCACTACACCTGGCTAAAGATGAGAATTTTCTTGGGGAATCCATGGAGGGCTCAAGGAGGGTGTGGCATTTGGACCTGGCCTGAGGGATGAACGTCCGTGTTCCATAGCAGAGATTTACTGTCGGCAAAATAAGCTTGGATCGGACCCTGATTGATTAATTGGGGGAAAAAGCAAAGCTTCTGTTTCTGTTTCTTTCTTTCTTTTCTTTTCTTTTCTTTTTTTTTTTTTTTTTTTTTTTTTTTTTTTTTTTTTTTTTTTTTTTTTTTTTTTTTTTTTGTGGTACTGGGGATTGAACCCAGAGGCATTCTACCTCTGAGCTCCACCCCTGATTTTATTTTTATTTTGAAACAGGGTCTCTCTAGGTTGATGAGAGTCTCACTACTTGCTGAGGCTGTCCTTGAACCTGTGATCCTTCTGTGTCAGTCTCCCAAGTACTGGGATGACAGGCGTGCACTACCATGCCTGGCTTGAAAGCCCCTGTTTCTGGGTGCCCTACTCTGTGAAGACTTCTTCAATGTGAAGTCCTACCTGAGGCCATCTGGGACCTGGCGGTACATGGCATTTAATTTTCCATCTTTAAGAAGTGAATTGTACTGGGTGTGGTGGCGCATGCTTGTAATCCCAGTACTTGGGAGGCTGAAACAGGAGGATCGGGGTTCAAGACCAGCCTTAGCAAGTTGTGAGACTCTCATCAATCTTGTTTCCAGATAAAAACAAAATAGGGCTGTAGGTGTAGCTCAGAGGTAGAATGCCCATGGTTCAGCCCTCAGTATCACACACACACACACACACACACACACACACACACACACACACACACACACAATAGGGCTGGGGATGTAGCTCGGAGGTAGAATGCCCCTGAATTCAATCCCCAGCACTGGCTGGGGGTACAGCTCGGAGGTAGTATGCTCTACAGAAAAATCGTTTCCTTAGGACAGACTTCCAGAGGGCACAAATGTTTCCGAAGCACTTATAGAATTAAGGCCACGCTTTCTCCTTGAAAAACTTTCCCACAGTCTCACATCTCTCATTCATCCACTTGTGGGTTTGGTAGAAACCGTGTTCTCACTGTCTTCTTTCGGAAAAATATTCCTAAACTGTTCTCCATAGCTTTCTAAGTGTTCTTTTTAGGAGTCAGGGTTTGGATGATGTTATTCAGACAGCCAACGCCTGTAGAAATCCCTCCATCACTGCACTCCGCTAGCTGTGGAGAAGAGCTCTGAGAGCAAGCTTTCCCTCTCCCCCAGCGGCCCATCCGTGGTAAGTGGAAGGGTAGATTCACTGTTCTTTGCTTTTGATGGAGACTCATCTCCTGCCAGGAGCAAGGAAGGATGTGTAGGAGGGAATGTCTCTAATAATAACAATAACAAGAGTAATGAGTAAAAGTTTTCAATAGGATCTTGGGCAACTAAGTTGCCCAGGCCATTTGTGTATGTTTATAGTGTGAGTGTTTTTTTCTCCAGCTAACAATGGTTCCCAAATGCCTTCCTTCCCCGGACCCCTCCCAGAAATGTTGAATGGTCCTGTTGTGAGCTATAGAGGAACAGCTTTCAAAACGATTTTTTTTTCCCAGCTTGTTTTTGGCAGTGCATGAAGCTAAGTGGGGCGTCGTTGGCCCCCACTTAGGGGAGGGCCGAGCTCGCGCAGGGCCTGGTTTCTCGATTTTGTGGCTGAGAGCAGCATGTGACCGTCTTGAGCCAGTAGCAGGCCCGTGATGTGGCCACTTGTCCAAGCGATGGAGGAAACCTTTCTTCAACTTCCTTCTCTTTCTTAGCCTGAGTGTAATCAGAGCTGTGATCCCCATGTTGAAGAAACAGACTGTGACATCAGCAACAATGAACTTACTTCCTACATATCCCTCTGCACCGCCTCTTGGATGATTTAAAAGAGGAAACAAGATTTCCTCCTCCCGGGCTGTGCTGGACAGAGCCTCCTCCTGCCTGGGTCAGCCCAGCCTCAGCTCCGGGGCTGCAGGAAGTCTCGCGTGCCCCCGCCCCGATCGCATCCTGGGCACCAGGAGATGAGCAGGAAGTGCGAAGTGTCAGCTCCGTTTCAAGCCTACAGTGGGCTCCGGCTCCAGCAGCTCGCGGGCCTTTAGGAAAACAATGCCACATTTCCCAAATGGTTCCATGGATGGCTTTCTACAAATCCCCGCTCACAATTGTGCTTGCAATGATGAGTCACGAAGACTCCGGGTTATTTACTTTTCCTTTTCATTTTGCGGGGTGGGGGTGGGGGAATCCAGGGTGAGTGTTGTTCTCAGTAGGTCTCTTGCCAAGTTTGCAATCTCTTTAGCAGCCCTGGGACAGGCCACCCCGGGCCTCTTCTACAAGGGAGTAACGGGCAGCAGCCCCTCTGCTTGGGATCCGAAGATCAATCTGCTCCAATGGATGCCTTATATTTGGGAGACACCTGAGTGCCCGTGCCCCTGCCAGCTCTTCTGCACCTCTGGGCATGCCGTGCCACTCTCAGCGTCTTCACTTGTAGAGGAAGGGGCTGGAGCCATTAAATGATCACATCAAATGTTCTCTGAGTCAGTCAGAGACCCTGGAGTCCCATGGGGCAAGAGCTCTCAGCTGTGCCCACAGCCCCTTCACCAGAGGGCCATTCTCTGAGTCTTTGTCGTGTGTGTGTGTGTGTGTGTGTGTGTGTGTGCGTTACTGGGGATTGAACCCTGGAACATTCTACCTCCAAGTTATACTCCCAGCCCTATTTTATTTATATTTTGAAATAGGATCTTGCTAGGTTGATGAGTATCTCACTACTTGCTGAGGCTGTCCTCGAACCTTGATCCTCCTGTCTCAGCCTCCTAAGTACCGGGATGACAGGTGTGCACCACCACACCCACAGGGTGATTGTTTTAACTTTAGCCCTAGAATCACAAACAGCCCGGGGTGGCAGCTGTGTGCACACTTTGTTTGCCCCCGCTGCGTTTCCATAAGTTCTCCAGTCCTTCCGGTGGGAAGTGCCAGCGTTTCGCCTGCCCTCCCTCTCCACCCTTCCTTTCTTCAGCTGTGGAGGCAGCAGTAGGAAAATCAGGCTGTATTTTACTGGGAGGTTGGCCTTAACCAAAAATAACATTTTCCCTGACTAATTCCCAGATACTCCCTACCAACTACTTTGGAATGTCAATAATTTTGAGAAGACCAGCACTGAGGCTCCTCCCCAACTCCTAGGATTGGAGATCCGAGGGTCACAGGGTCACGTCTTCTGGATCTGGTGGAGGCCGGCATCAGACACTCTACCTAAGAGGTAATGCCTGGCAGAGTTACTTCTACACAGGCCTCTCCCAATTTACAAAAGAATGGACCGTTAACAGAGAAACCATTGAAGTGAAATTGAAACTGACCTTCGGGAAGTTATCTTCCTTACTTGCTAGCAAGGACGTTTATTCCTTGCTTTAAGTGAGAGTGTCTATGTGAAGTGTCTGCACAAAGTAGGTACTCATTTAACACAAGCATCTTGCACACGTCACACAATGCGTGGAAGTTCGTGGTCAGAGTTAGCACTTAAAAGGCTAGGAGGAAGGAGCCGGGAGAGGAGGAGACTCGTGTCTGCTGGTCGGCACCCCTCCTCTCTCCGGGATAAAATCTGATGGGTGACACAAATAATGAGGTCTCAATGGACGCCCAGGGCAGCTTTCCAGAGTACGGGAAGCTAGCGGGTGTGTTTGAAGGGACTAGACTCGACCTGCTTGATCTGTTTGGTGGCCTGGAAGACTTTATACTTATATGGATAGAGTTGCTTTTAAAGGCATCGCGGGCTGAATTCTCCGCTTCTTTTCTTCCCAAGTCACACATACTTGAGGACTTTCCCAGGAGCAAACCACAGCCCGGCCGCTGAGTCTTGGGTCTCTAGGACTCCACCCTTAGAGGCCCATTACTGTGTGTGAACCCAGAGGCCCGGAAGAGTCCACTGTGGGAGTCACAGTAGAGACCTTAACATCCGGCTGAGAGCCATGTGTGGTGACACACGCTTGTAATCCCAGTACTTGGGAGACTGAGACAGGAGCATCGCAGGTTCGCGGCCAGCCTCAGCTGCTTAGTGAGGCCCTGTACAACTTAGTGAGACCTCGTTTCAAAATAAAGAATAAAAAATAGGGCTGGGAAGTAGAATGCCCCTGGGTTCAATCCCTAGTACCACACACACCAAAAAAAAAAAAAAAAAAAAAAATCTGACTAAGATGATGGATGACTCATTCCACTAGAAGTTATTTCTCCTGTAACAGTGCTTAGATGAGAGTCTGTCACTTAGAAGTTGTAAATCCAAATTAAGAAGGACCAAAAAACTAGAAGCTGGGTGCGGTGGTGTACACCTATAATCCCAGTGCTTGGGAGGCTGAGACAGGAGGATTGCAGGTTCGAGGCCAGCCTTAGCAACTTAACAAGGCCGGAGCATCGCAGGTTCATGACCAGCCTCAGCTACTTAGTAAGGCCCTGTACAACTCAGTGAGACCCTGTTTCAAAATAAAAATGGCTATACCTGTAGCTCAGAGATACAGTGCTGCTGGGTTCAATCCCCAGTACACACACACACACACACACACACACACACACACACACACACACTCCCCAAACTGGAATGCTGAAACAGCTTCGAGAGCGCTGGCGGTGGGTCTGCATCACTCGGCGACATGAGAGACACTCTGCTCTTCCAGTCCTGGTTTTCTTTCCTGTCACCCCTCAGTGGCTTTGATCTCCCACAACTGTCACTCGGGAGGCTCAGGCCAGCTGCGGGGGCGTCTGACTCGTGTCCAAGTCCCCACCTTAATTGCGTCTGTGGCTGCTACTCCATCACGCAGCACATGCCCTCTCTTATGGGGGACTCTCTCTCTGTGGTCAGGAAAGCCACGGGCCTGCTCCGTTCCTGGAGCTCTGTGGACACTTCTCCTTGGCCGTGCAGCGGGTCACGGTCTTGTGTTGACCTCCGGGCCGCCCAGCCCAGGACCCCGCCCTTGGGTGCGGCCCCGCAGGCTCCCCCGCCTCCCTCTAGTCTACTTGGGTGCAACTCCCTGCGTTCTCTTTGGTCTTCACTGACTCTGGGCACCAATGAGTCTTCTGTCCGCCTTTTTCCAATCTCAGGAAAAGGCCACACATTCTACACTTTTTTTTGTGTGATACTGGGGATGGAAGCCAGGGGCATTCTATGTTTGAGCTATACTCCCAGCCCTATTTTACTATTTTATTTTGAAACAGGGTCTCACTATGTTGCAAATGACCTCACTAAATTGCTGAGGCTGGCGGTGAACCTGGGATCCTCTGTCTCAGACTCCCACGTACTGGGATTACAAGCGTGCGTCACCATGCCTGGCTTAACTCTTGGTTTTGGATGTGAAGTAGTTGTGAAGCAAAGGGTGGTCAGGAAGACTGTCCTCCAGGTCGAATAGGCCCAACATTGGTTTGTTGCCACCAGCCCTGCAATAGATGCTCTGCTAGACACCAAGTATCCAGGGAAGAGGAATAGTTTCTTCTCTGAGGCACTCCTACTCCAGAGAGGAAAATAAGCTACAAAAATATTGAGTTAGTTTTCTGTAACTGTTACAAAATACCTGAGATAAATAACTTATAAAGAGGAAAGGTTTAGATTTGAAGCCAGTCTCAGCAACTTAGCAAGACTCCCGGCAACTTAGTGAGAACCTATTTTCAATAAAAAATCACATAGGGATGGAGGCATAGCTTAGAGGTAGGATGGCCCTTGGTTTAAAACCTAGCACACACACACAAAAAAGTTTCTTTTCTTTTTTTTTTTTTTTTGCGGTACTGGGGATTGAACTCAGGGGCATTCTACCTCTGAGCTACACCCTGAGCCCTATTTTTTATTCTTTATTTTGAAACAGGGTCTCACTAAGTTGCAGAGTGCCTCACTAGGTAGCTGAGGCTGGTCGCGAACCTGGATCCTCCGGTCTCAGCCTCCCAAATGCTGGGATTACAAGCGTGCGCCACCACACCCAGCTTGCTCTTCCATATTTTAACTGTCCTTTGGACAGGAGCAAGCAGAGGGCCGAGGAGGAAGCCTCAGCTCCACTGTGGATGGGGGAGGATAGGCACCCAAGGTCTGAGTTACCTGGCGGGCTGGAAAGAGGAGGAAGGAGAGGGAGGGCGTACCAGAGAGGCACTGAGGGCCTGAATGGGAAGGAAGGGTGCACGCCATGTTCTTGGATGGCAGAGCCAGGGGCCGGGGAGGGCAGGGGGGAAGGGGGCCTGCCAGGGGCCTCAGCTTGAGAGACACCTCACTAATTACTCTCTTTTTCTTTTTTATTCTTCTTTTATTTATTTATTTTTTAACTTCCTTCCTTTCTTTTTTTTGGTGCTGAGTTTTGAACCCAGGGACATTCTACCTCTGAGCTACACTTCCAGCCTTTTTAAAAATTTTTTTTTTTTAAATTTTGAAACAGGGTCTTGCTTAGTTGCTGAGGGCCTCACTGAGTTACTGAGGCTGTCCTCAAACCTGTGATCCTCCTGTCTCAGCCTCCCAAGTCCTGGGATAACAAGCATGTGCCACTATGCCTGGTTAGTGGTTTCCTTTTTTAAAACCCCAAATCTTGCATTATATTCATTAATAGGTTCTAACATATCCTTTTGAAACACTCAGAGTAAGTGAAGCCACACGCGGTGGCCTTGGGTATTTGAGAGCAGCCCCCCCCCCCCCAGCTTCTCTTTCTAGTATAAACACATTCGCTTCCGCCCATTCCTTCTGGGCGCTGCCTCCCAGACGCTGCCATCCCTGTCACTTCCTCAGGATGTGCTCTAGTTTACACATGTCACTCCTAACACGGGCACCCCGGCTTCTCAGTTATCACAGACAGAACAGCAACAGCAGAGCTGTGGGGCTGGCCTCGCTGTGCAAACCACACGGCGGCTATCAAAGGCTTTCCGCGGCGGCCTGCTGGCGTGCGGTGAGACCTCGGCGTTTCATTCTCCCCGCAGTGCCCGTAAGAAAGATGAGTCATAGGAACACTTCACCCATACAGTAAGCGCTCAGCAAAGGTTCACTTTATTAGTATTACTAATTCAAAACAACCGATACTACATATGCTTAAAGACAGCACCAGCGAGGCCTTTAGTGAGGACAGCTGCAGAGCCGTACACACACGGGGTGTGAGTATGGCGAAAGCGAATTACCAGGAACAGAGAGGCAGTTTCTGCGTGTTAACTCCCACCAGGTCTCCTCATCACACAGGATCTGCCCTCCGAGGGGTAAACAGCAAAAGTCCACTCCTTGCTCAAGTGCAGGGGTGGCAGTCTTTTTTCTTTGCATTCTTGAGATAAAGCCTAATTTGGCATGCTTTTTATTTTATTTATTTCTTTCCCTCTTTCTTTCTTTCTTTTTTTTTTTTTTAAGGCAAAGAGGAGTAGAGTCTTATTTCTGCATTTTAGAAATAATTCTTAAGAGCCGGGCGTGGTGGCGCACGCTTGTAATCCCGGTGTTTGGGAGGCTGAGACCAGAGGATCTGGGTTTGTGGCCAGCCTCAGCTACCTAGTGAGGCACTCTGCTACTTAATGAGACTCTGTTTCAAAATAAAGAATAAAAAATAGGGCTGGGGGTATAGCTCGGAGGTAGAATGCCCCTGAGTTCAAGTTCAATCCCCAGTACCACACACACATACACACACACACACAAAAAAAGAAAGAAAGAAAGAAAGAAAGAAAGAAAGAAAGAAAGAAAGAATTCTTAGGCATAAAGACAAATTTTCTTTTTGACTAAGAAATACGGGTACCAAGAATCATATATTCCTGCCTGGTGAGTGCCTGTAATCTCAGTAGTTGGGAAACTGAGACAGGAGGATCGCAGGTTTGAGGCCAGCCTCAGCAACTTAGCATGACTCTGTTTTGCTATAAAAAAAAAATAAAATAAATAAAAAGGACTGGAGGTGTAGCTCAGAGATAGAATGCCCTTGGGTTCAATATCCAGTAGTACACACACACACACACACACACGCACACACGCACACACGCACACATGCACACACACACACATGCACGCGCGCACACACGCACGCACACACACACGCGCGCGCGCACACACACGCACACACACACACACACGCGCGCGCGCACACACACAGGTCTTGACATTCCTCAGCCCTATTTCTTTGTGCTCATTCTTTCTTGGGTTGTGTCTAGATTAGAGTTCTTTCCATTTATTTGTTATTATATGAATTATTATAATTTTCATTTTTAAGATTTTTAATTATTTGTGTTCATTTCTTCATGTTTCATTTTTTACCTTCTGGTCTCATTATTTCCTATGCTTTTTTTCTTTTTCTGTTTCTGTACTGAGGAGTGAACCCCGGGGCAATTTTCCTCTAGGCAATACCCCCAACCCCCTTTTTTTTTTTCTTTTTTCGAGGTACTGGGGACTGAAGCCAGGGGCATTCTACCTCCGAGCTCCACCCTCAGCCCTATTTTTTATTCTTTATTTTGAAACAGGGTCTCATTAAGTTGCAGAGGGCCTCACTAAGTGGCTGGCCATGAACCTGCCATCTTCCTGTCTCAGCCTCCCAAGTACTGGGATTACAAGCGTGTGCCACCACACCCAGCTCCCTCAACCCTTTTTAAAATTTTAATTTGAAACAAGGTCTTGCTAAATTGCTGAGGCTGGCCTCGAACCTACAATCCTGTTTCAGCCTCCGGAGTACTGGGATTACAAACGTGCACCACCATGCCTGACTTCCTATGCTTTTTTGTTGTTGTTTTTTTTGCAGTACTGGGGATGGAACCTGGGGGCATTCTACCTCTGAGCTACAGCCTCAGTCCTACTTTTTTATTTTTTATTTTGAAACGGGGTCTTCTTTATTTTGAAACAGGGTCTCACTAAGTTGCAGAGGGCCTCACTAAGCAGCTGAGGCTGGCCTCGAACCCGGATCCTCCAGTCTCAGCCTCCCAAATGCTGGGATTACAAGCGTGCACTCTTCTTATGCTTTTTAAGAGAAAAGCATTCCATTATTAGAGCGTCCCAATCTACACCTCTCCCTATGCCCGTCTAGGAAATGAGTTTAGTCTGGCATGAGCTTTCCTCTGACTTCTGGTTTGTTGGCTTCTCTTTCATGGACTCCATTCGCCCCTTGCTCCCTAGGGTTCTGAGAACCCTTCTCCTAGTTCCCTGGACCCCCAGGCTGAGCCGGGCTCACTTGGTTTTTAGAACTTCGGTCCTGCTGAGATTGGGGATCTCAGAGACCCAGTCTCAGGACAGGTGGGAGCTTGGCTCAGTTCCTGGCGGGGAGGCTCCTCGGGTGTCCTGTGTCCTCGGGTCTGGAGCTTTCTAACAGCTTTGGCCTTGGGCAGTAGTGAGCTCCTGCCATCGTTCCCTCCTGTTCTCCTTCCACCGGCCCTGGTCTCAGCCTGTGTCTGGCAGTGCAGCAGTGTGGGCAGACTGGCTGCCCGGCCCCTCCAGGTTGGCCGTCCATTTCTCGCTGAGCGATGGTGAACTTGCTTTCGAGAAGAGGCTGTTGGCTGTCTATTTTTGCATCTTCCCTGTCGCTGCCTTGTGTTTGGAATGGGGGACTGGCTCAGGAGCTGCCTGCTGTCCAACGCCCCACATCCACCTGCAACCCGCCCCCCCCTCCCCGGCCACTTTTGAAGAGCTTCCCTTCCAGACCTCCTCCGGCTGATAGCTGCCCCTACAATGTGTTTCCCATTAAAAGCACGCATGAAAAAATGATGTCTAACTCAGACTCCTGGTTTCCCTTGCTCTAAAGCTCATAATCTCTCTGCACACTTTACAAGGCCCCGTGGCATCTGGCCGTGCCGCTGTTCCAGATGTCTCGAGCCACCGGCCCTGGGTCTCGAGTCTCCACGGTCCAGCCACATAATCCTTCTTCTGGCTCTGGGAACCACCGGCCTCCTCCACCCGAGAGCCTGCCTCAGGTTCCCTCTGCCTGCAGTCCTCTCTGCTGATTCCTCCTCCCTGATCCCCTGGGTACGAGCTGGTCACATCCTGGACCTCAGGGGGGGATGTCTTGCCCTCAGGGAGCATCCTGCTCCCCAGGGCACCTCCAACTTCAGCCTCCACCGGGTGACCTGTCCACTCCACCCAGGGGCCTGGACTTTTTTTTTTTTTTTTTTTTTAATGGTGGGGATTGAACCCGGGGCCATTGAGCTACATCCCCAGCCCATTTAATTTCATTATTTTATCTTATTTTGAGATGGGGTCTCCCCAAGTTGCCCAGGCTGGCTGCAAACGTGCTATCCTCCTGACTCAGCCTCCCGAGTAGCTGGGTAGCACTGTCGGCCAGTGCCACTGCACCTGGCTTTTACTTCTATGTACTGAGGAGTGTGTTCACCATCATGCGGCCAGCCCTGCAGCACGAGTGGATTCCCACAGCTCACTCAGGATCCCGGAGCGAAGGGTGAGCTCTCTAGGCCACACGTGGCCGGGCGCTGCGTCCCCTCTGCCGTCACCTCAACCGTCCCCATGACTCGCTCTGCTGGACCCCGAGGGCCTCCTTACTTTCCCCCAGACCCAGCAGACCTGCGCCCGCGCCGGCCTTTGTGGTTGCACGGTTTGAAGGGCTCTTTGCTGAGACGCCAGGCAGCTCACTCCCCGGCTCACGGAGGCCTTCCTCAGCTGCCCTATTGCAAAATGGCAAGCCGGGGATGGTGGTGTGCCTCTGTAATCTCAGTCCTCGGTAGGCTGAGACAGGAGGGGCGCAGGTTCAAGGCTAGCTTCAACAACTTAGCAAGACCCTCAGGAACCTAGTGAGACCCTGTTTCAAACAAATAAATAAAAAGGGTTGGGAGCTGGGCGTGGTGGCGCACACTTGTAATCCCAGCATTTGGGAGGCTGAGACCTGAGGATCTGGGTTCGAGGTCAGCCTCAGCTACCTAGTGAGGCATTCCACAACTTAGCAAGACCCTGTTTCAAAATAAAGAATAAAAAATAGGGGCTGGGGATGGAGCTTGGAGGTAGAATGTCCCCAGGTTCAATCCCCAGTACCACAAAAAAAAAAAAAAAAAAGAGTTGGGGATGTAGCTCAGAAGGAGAATGTCCCTGGGTTTAATCCCCTGTACCAAAATAAATAAATAAATAAATAAATAAATAAATAAATAAATAAATAAATAAGGCAGGCATTGGTAGGTCCAGGTGATAGAATCTGTTTTTACAGGTGTGGCCTGCAGCCCAAGGTAGAAATTTAGTTCAGACGGTGTCCCTGGATATAAAAGCTAACTTTCTTTTATAAATAATAATGATAATAATAATAAATCTCTTCCCCCAAATACTGACTCATTGCAGGCATCTGATACTTTTGTTTTTGGCCCCAGGGAATTGAACTCAGGGGTGTTCTACTTCTGAGCTACACCCCTAGCCTTTTCAATTTTTTTTTGAAGAAGGTCTTGCTAAATTGCTGAGGCTAGCCTCAAACTTGTGATCCTCCTGTCTCAGCCTCCTCAATACTGGGATTATAGGCACTCATTGGATACTTTGGGACTGAAGAATGTCCCTGCCTTCCACGGTCACAAGCAGAGTTCCTTCCTGTTTCTGGTGAGAACTGACAGGTGCGGCTGCTCTTCTCTGCGTTCTCCCCACAGCACTGCACGCCCTGCAATATTCTGCGCCCCTCACCTCGCATCACGGGGACACAGAGCTCTGTGTGGTCCACTCAGAACACGCCTGGCACATTTGTTTAGTGAGAGAATGAGTTAGTTGTCCCCCTTTAAGTTTTGTGGGTTAGCCAGGCATGGTGGTGCACACCTGTAATCCCAGTACTTGGGTGGCCGAGACAGGAGGATCTCAGGTTCAAGGCCAGCCTCAGCAACTTAGTAAGACCCTGCTTCATAATAAAAAAATACAAAGGGCAGTGGGTATAGCTCAAAGATAAAATGCCCCTGGGTTCAGTCCCCAGTACCCAAAAATGGATTCAAATAAAAAGCATTATTGGAAATTGACTTTGCTCTTACTGATGGGGAAAGGAGGTCTGGCTCCACCTGCTCTTCTCCTAAAGCTGTTTTCCTCTTCTCTGTGCTTTTCAAATATCCTGGCTGCTTTTTATTTCTTGACACCTAACAGGCATTTTATCTGAGTGCGTTTGGTTTTCTGTTCTCGAGATGTTCCTCTTGAGAAAACACACGCTCCTATTTCCCTGATTTTATGTCTTGAAATGGCCATGATGACGTGAGAGGTGTGTCCCTCTCAGCAGAGATCACATTCACATTAGAAACGTCCCATTGCAGGTGGCAGGTAGCACTCCAGGTGAGGGTCCCCATGACCGGGACATTTAGTTAAAAGAACAATAATAAAATGGGGGTTCCTGCTGTCGTGCAGCTGCGGTAGCCAGGGGCCTGCTGTGTTGGAGCCTTGCTTCTCAGGCGGTGGAGCCTCCTGAGCCCAGGCCGATGCTGCAGCTGGCCCTGGCCTCTCCCTCCCACACGCCAGGGGATGGTGACAGCCTCGCGCACGCGGCAGGCGGTGACAGGTCCAGGTGGGAGAGTCTGTTTTCACAGGTGCGTCCTGAGGCCCAGGGCTGAAATTTGGCTCAGAGATTGTCCTGGAAGAGAAAAGCTAAGCTTCTTTAAAAATTAATAATAATAATAATAATAATAATAACCCTCAAAATATTGAATAGGTCTTGAGCATCTGAGACTTTTGGACCCAAGGATGTCCCGGCCTTTCATTTTCACAAAGAAAGTGTCTTCCTGCTCCAGAAACTGACCGTTGTAATAATTCCTGGAATCACTTGCTTAGTTTGAAATATTTAGGGGCTGAGAAAAAACAGAAAACGACTCTTTTCTCTCCTCCCAAGCTCTGTTTTAGAAGAGCTCCCCATCACAGGCATTTTTTGCCTTTCTTTTTTAGTTCTGGGGGAGTGAACCCAGAGGCATGTTTTTAAACCTCTGAGCTGCACCTCCAGCCATTTTTAAACTTTTTATCTTGAAACAGGGTCTTGCTAAGGAATTAAGAATTGGTGTCAAGCTGAGCGTGGTGGCACATGCTTGTAATATCAGTACTTGAAAGACTGAGACAGGAGGATCTGGGTTCGTGGCCAGCCTCAGCTACTTAGTGAGGCCGTCCGCAACTTAGTGAGACCCTGAGGCTGTAGCTTGGAGGTAGAATGCCCCTGAGATCCATCCCTAGTACTGTAAAAAAAAAGAATTGACCTTGAACCTGCAATCCTGTCTCAGCCTCCCAAGTACTGGGATTGCAAGTGTGTGCCACCACTCACGTTTTTTTTTTTTTTTCTTTTTTACCTTTTGATCATTAGAAAGGGAGGAGCTGCTTTTATTATCTAGCCTATATTGTTAAAATTGTCGTCACTCCTGGTACCTTGAGTCCCCTGTGCTGCAGGAGTTGCTGCATGAAGATTCTGACTGCTGAGACCTGAGGCGGCGTCAGCACGGGAGTGAAGCCGCATCAGGAGACGGTGGCAGGATGCATTTTAAAATTATGTTACAGGCACTTATGTGTCACTTATTAAGTTGCAGGCATTTTTTTTTTTTTTTTTTTGCGGTACTAGGGATTGAAGTCAGGGGCATTCTACCTCCGAGCTATACCCCCAGCCCTATTTTTTATTCTTTATTTTGAAACCAGGTCTCACTAAGTTGCAGAGTGCCTCACTAGGCTGGCCTTGAACCCGGATCCTCTGGTCTCAGCCTCCTGAATGCTGGGATTACACGCGTATGCCACCACGCCCGGCAGTTGCAGGCATTTTTAATTGGCCTAAAATGTTAGTATCAATTCATTTAGTCCTTGTGACAATTCTGCACAAGAGATATTACCAGAGACAGGGCTGGTTTAGGGGGCCCGGGCAAGGCACGCTGGTAAGAGATGGCTGAATTAATATTCACACCCAGTATCCTGAGCCTGGGGTCTCACTCCGCTGTCTAAAGTCCTTTCTTTACTTGTGATTGGTGGCTTTGGTTCACATCCATTCTTTTTCCTCTGTGGGAGGCTGAGGTCAGCACGGCACCCTTACTCCTGGCACAGGGACAAAGGATGGGCCTCTTCTCCTTCCCCCTGTCACCCGCCCCTTGCCAGGGAAGAGGCCCCGTCCTCCCAGCCTGGGAGTGAGCCTCCTTTCCGGGCCCCCTCGAGGGTCTGGTGCCTCCTCCCGCCTGGACAACACGTTGTGCTGGGATGCTCTCTCCTTGCGCTCAACATTTTCGAATATCCCTGCCTCGACTCGAGAGAGAAGGTGGAACTCCCACCCTCTGCCAGGCTGGGGGTGCTGGCCTCGCATCTGCAGGAGGGAGTTAGTGAAGTGGGCGTTGAGGGCCGGCCCTCCAGAAAAGCATTTGTGATGGGAACAGATAAAGTGACGTAACCCCTGGCATCCAAGAGAGAACAGGCTGTACTTTTTAGAAATAGCATCTACTTCTTAGTCAGTTATTTTAGGTTTGTGCCATGAGCTGTCACCAGGAACCTCCTGAACCTCTGAGGTGACTGAAGGTGTCCAGCCAGGGGACGTCATCCGGCAGGCTCAGCACACAGGGTCAGGTGCCCAGGGGCACCCGGGGGCCAGGCAGCCTCTCAGGGGCTCTAAATAGCACCAGCCGGCGTCTGGCCTCTTCCTTTAATGCGCTCTGGCGCTTCTAACAGCTCGGAAGAGGATGAGACGGTCTCGTGGAGTGACCCCCAGGCCACGCTGCAGGCAAGCTCACGGGAGTTCTCATGACGTGCCCACGTTGTCCAAAAGAGAACTGGAAGGGACGATTCCTCCCGCCAGTGCTCTGCGGGCCGCTGGTGCTGGGCCAGCGTCCTTCTGCCTTCCACCTCCCGGCGGCCTCCCCACTGGCTGTCGGTGTGAGCACCGGGGAGGTGGAAGAAATGGGAGCCGGGATGACGGGCGGCATCGAGGGAGGGTGGGGCTGGGGTCCGTGTTCGCTGCCCAGCAGGGCTTGCTAGGGGTCCTCCTCGGAGCAGGCGCCCACCAGGCCCTTCCCTCTCCTGCCAGCCCCACATGGTCTAACGAGATGGTTCTCATGAAAGGACAAGGGGAGCCCGAAGCTACGCCACCGTGCATATGGGAGGTGTCGTTCACGGCTTTTACTTACTCAAGTTTAGGATTTTTCTCTTTCTACTTCGACACCACCTTCCTGGCTTATCACCAAAATTCTTTTCCTTAGTCGAAAATCAATATGACGATGCATGTTCCACCCTGCTTAAGAGAGTCAGTTCGTTCGTTCGTCCGTTCATTCATCAGACTTGCTTACAACAAGGCAGGTTCCAAGAGTGGTTGGTCCTACAAGACTTAAGAATTCAGTGGAAACAACCCAAATTTTCACCAACTGATGGATGGATGGTTGAAATGTGGCCTACCCATACAAGGGGGAGGTATTTTTTGGTGAGTGAAATACTGACACACATCACATGGATGAACCTTAAAGACAGTAAGCGAAGTGGAAGACACTAAAGAGTCACAAAAGAGCACATGCTGTTTGATTCCATCCGTAAGGGGTGCGGATGTCTGGGCTGGGGCCGAGGGAAGGGAGTGACTGCAAGAGCGAAAGGCTTCTGTGGGGGGTATCCAAGTGTTTCCAAATTAGTTCGTGACAATAGTTGTTCAACTCTGTGAATGTACTGGAAACCACTGAGGTACACTTTAGTGGCTGAATTTATGCTGTGTGAATTATATGCCATTAAAACATTTAGAAAATGTCATGCAAGCCAGGCATGGTGGCTCATGCTTGTAATCCCAGGAGTTGGGAGGCTAAGGCGGGCCCTCTGCAACTTAGTGAGACACTGTTTCAAAAATGAAAAAAAAAAAAAAAAAAAAAGAGGGCTGGAGGTGTAGATCAGAAGTAGAATGCCCCTGGGTTCAATCTGAAGAATCTCACACACACACAAAACGTCTTGCACATATATTGGAAGAGAGCCAGGCGTGGTGCCACACGCTTGTAATCCCAGAACTTGGAGACAGGAGGATCAGCTACCTAGTGAGGCTCCCCACAACTTCATGAGACCTTGTTTCAAAATAAAAAAATAAAATAGGGCTGGGGGTGTAGCTTGCAAGTAAAATGCCCTTGGATTCATTCCCCAGTACCATATATATATATATATATATATATAGTGTGTGTGTGCGTGTATGTATAAATATGTGTATGTATATGAACAGAGATTAATTTTGATCCAGATTTGAGAGGCTTTGAATTGGAAGGAGTATTAGAATCTGCTCTTGAGGCAAATTTGCTGAGCGGAACAGTATGGAAAAAGCATTCTCAATGGAGGCCACGTCATTTGCAAAGGCACAGAAGAGCAAAGTGGCACTTTTGCTTGCGCCCTGAGAAGGAGGTGGGCGGTGCTGGGGGTGGGGACCCTGCGGAAGGGGAGGAAGGAAGGGGCTGGACTGTGAGAGGCGCTATCTTGTCAGGAGTGGGAAGTTGCTGAAGAGCTCTAGTCACTGAAGACGACATCGTGACCGGATTTAGAGTGTGGAACGAAATGAAAAGGATGGTTTGTAGTGGGGTAGAAATAGAAAGCGAGGAAGTAGGGAGCATGTATATGTATATGTATATGTATATGTATATGTATATGTATATGTATATGTATATGTATATGTATATGTATATGTATATGTATATATATGTATGTATCAGAAATATTTATATATAAGTAGTATCTATAGAAAGATATGGGATGTAATCCCTATTTTATTAGTAAACTGAAAAGCAAGGAGGCATTCTAGTTAGAGGTACTCCAGAAACAGCAGACATATAGATTTGTTTTCTGAAGACTTGAGAGACAATCCACCACTAAAAAGCCATTTTAAGCTCATCATGATGGTCTGAGTCGTAGACAGGGGCCATTGATGTGATATTACAATTTCTTTTTTTTTTTTGCGAAGCTGGGAATAGAACCCAGGGCTTTGAGCATGCTAGGCAAATGTTGTACCATTGATCTACATTCCCAACCCAATATCACTATTTTTTTTTTGTAGTACCAGGGATCAGACTCAGAGTCTTACGTATGATAGGCAAACACACTACCACTGAGCACCTCTCCCCTCCAGCCCTTTTTATTTTATTTATTTTGAGACAGGGTCTCGCTAAGTTGCCCAGGCTGGCCTTGAACTTGCAATCGTCCTGCCCTAGCCTCTGAAGTAGCTGGGATTACAGGCATGTGCCACCATGCCCCATTCAATATTGTTATATTTGCCAGGACTATAATTCTGTACCCACAGACTATCTGGCTTCATAGAACCATCAAAGAAAGCAGAATATGCCTGCACTGTGTTGGTCGTCTTGGGAGACTGCATCTGCAAGGTGGGCAGTGGAAAAGAAACCATGAGCGAGCTGGAAATACAAAACCATCCCGTCTGTTTTTGGACCTGAATCCCAAAGAGTTTTGTTAAATTAAAGGTTCACTCTTAAGGTGGATGTGGTGCACACCTGTAATCCTAGTATTTGGGAGACTGAGATAGGTTTGAACCTCAGCAATTTAGCAAGACCCTGTTTCAAAATAAAAAATAAAATCAGGCTGGGGGTGTAGCTTGGAGGTAGAATGCCTCTAGGTTCAATCCCCAATAACACACATGCACACACCACCACCACCACCACCAACAACAACAACAACAAAAGAAGGCTCATTCTTTTATTTGGCTAGATATTTAACTAGGCAGGTGTTCCTTTTCCAAGGCTACCTTTGTGGACCAGTACTGCCCACCGCTGGGTTGTAAACTTTTGTCGGATCCACTGTTGTTTTTTGTTGTTGTGGCTCTTATAGCCCATGCCCAGCATCCAGCAGAGAAAGTGCTCAGGGACGGTGTGTGGGGTGAGTGAACTGGCAGCACGCTTGCCCAGGGGCCGTGGGAACTGTGGTGCGCTGGGGCCTACTGCACCAGACTTCTGTTGACTGCTCTGCGGCAAAAGCACCATGGCTGTAATCTCTGGAATATTTTCACCTATCCCATCAACCAAGTGACTGCATTTTAATTATCTGTGCCTACCTTCCTTGTGATGAGTGAATCTCCTCAGCATACCTGCCTAACACACGCAGGAGGTCCTCAGGAAATGTTTGCTGGGTAGAAATGAAAGCTGGAATACACTCCGGGAGTCATTTAAGTTCTTGGCTGGCCTCAGCCAGTAAGGGCTCGGGTGAAATACAGAAGAATGAACACAGGGTTTTGTATTTCCTGATGTGCCTGGAACTTTCTAGTGATCTTCCTTTATTCCAACTTTATTTGAAATTGATTCAACATCAAGGGAAGGATGGGATTTGAGTAGGGAGAGCGAATCCTACAAAAATAACTGCTCTCCACATAATATTTTTTTGCTAGCTGTCGTGACTGCCTCTAAGCAGATAAATTGAATCCAGTCAAGATTGTGGCCTGGAGGAAAGCCGATCGAAAAAGGGAAGCATGTATGGAATAAGTTGATAAATGAGCTGGTGGCTGAGAGGACAGGAAGCCATGGAAGAAGATTCTAGAAGGCCGTGGAAGGATGGCACCCTCCATTCCAACCCGAATGCCATGCCTTGTGGCTATTTCACATGTTAAACCCATTAAAACTTTCAGACTAATGAAAGTCAGGTATCCATTGGTCAGAAGCAGAAAAACCCACTATAATTGTCCCCTGGTGTCTGAAGGGGGTTGGTTCTAGGATACTAACAGAGATCAAAATATGTGGATGATCAAATCCCTTATATAAAATGGCATATGATTTGCATAGACCTTCTACACATACTCTCACACATGTATACAACTACCCTACAGACCCACAAGATTATATTGTCTAGTGATACTGTAGCCATCTCAGCTTTGTGTAAATACATACTATGGTATTCCCACAACAGAATCAACTAATGACACATTTCCCAGAATGTATCCCTGTTAATGAGGCATGAAAATAAATCATCTCTAGATGACTTGTAGTACCTAATACAATGTAAATGCAACATCAATAGTTGTTATACTGTGGAGTTTAGGCAGTAGTAACAGGAAAAAAAATGTCTGTACATGTTCAGTACAGATGAAATATTTTCATCTGTGGTTGGTCGAGTCAGCTGATGCCAAATATGGAAATATGGACGGCCAACTGTTTGGAAAGAGAAACCCTCTCTTGGGTATCAGAGGAGCATGCCTTAACGATCTTAGTTCTCTGTTGATTTGAGTACACAGACCAGGATTGCAAAGGTGACAGGTGGCTATTTAGAGGGTCCCGGCTCGGACTTCTTTCTTTTTCTGTTTCTGCGTTTGTGTGATATTATGATTCATCTTTACCACCTTTTATACGTTTTCTATTGCTACTCTTACAAATTAGCAAAACTCAAGGGATTTAGACAACGCCATCCGCTGTCCCTCAGTTCTGGAGATCAGGGTCCAGGTGGGCTCTGCTGGACTTTGCTTTGGGCCTCACAGGTGGAGGTCAGGACCCTGGCGTGCCGGGCTCCCACCTGGAGGCTCTGGGGGGAGGCGGACTCTACGCGCATTCAGGCTGTTGGCAGGCTGGGTTCCTTGTGCCTGGGGGGCCGAGGGCCCTGTTTCCTTGCTGCCGGCCAGGCCGGCCCCCCAGAGGCGGCCCTCCTCCTCTGTGGTCTTCCTCATCTTCAAACCACAGCGGGGCATCCTCCTGTCCTCTCACTCCTTCCTGGCCCCATTTCTGCTCCAGCTGGGAAAAGTTTCTCTGCCTCCCGGGCTCTTGTGTAGATCAGACTTGCCTGGATTATCTTCCCAAAGTCAGTGGGGGTCTGTAACACAGCAGGATGCGGTATCGCATCCCATTTGGGTTCCAGGCCTGAGGGTTAGGACCTTAGGGACCAGTCCTAGAGTTCTGCCTCCTAGTGCGCCACTGAGGTGAAATGAGAAGGGACCAGTCAGAGCCGCCTAGAAGGGTGCCCTGGAGCTGTAACCGTTGGGAAGGAAAATACCAGAATCATCTTCCTTCATTCTATGGCCAAGTCCAACCGTTCTGTTGGACTTTGTTTTTACCATAGGTCTTTGTTTTAGGCACTTGCTTGGTTTAGTAACTTCAGGAAAGTTTAATAGTTATTTTAAATATTATTTATTTATTTATTACAGTACTGGGGGTTGAACCCAGGGCCTCATACATGCTAGGTAAACACTCTACCACTGAGCTACATCCCCAGCCCTCCTTCCAACTTTAAAGATGGTAAATGCACCCCAGAGATGGATTTTCTTTCCTTTTTTGGGGGGTGGGGAGACTGGACACAAGGGCATTCTACCTCTAACATACACCCTAGCCCTTAATTTTTTTTTTTATTTTATTTTGAAACAGAGTTTTGCTAAATTGCTGAGGCTGGCCTCAAAGTTTCGAGCCTCCTGTCTCTGTCTCCCAAGTACTGGGATTACAGGTGTGTGCTAGCGCTCCTGGCTTCTTCTTCTTTCTGTATTATTTACTTATTTGTTTTATGCTAAGCTTTCACCTCTCTTTTTAACTTTGATTTGTTTTTCTAAATAATCTTTTTTTTTTTTTTTTTTTTACATTATTTTCCCCTGGGCTAGGTAATGTTATGGTTGTTAATTATTTTTCATCAAACTGTATGGAACCACACACTACGATTGGGAGAGGGGGCCTCGTTCACACCCGGGCTTTGTCTAAGCTGCAGTGTCACCACATCTCCCGGGTGGTGTGACTCCGCTCTGGCTGTGCCCGGAGCAAGCTGGGGACTCCGGCCGCGCAGAGGGCTGCAGATAGCTTGGCTCCTGGGTGACACTGTGTCACGGCAGCTCTTCAGGCCCTTGCCCCTACACGCTACAAGCTCGGTGACGGGGGAGCCAGATGCCAGTTTCCCAAGAGGAGGAGAACAAGTGGAAAAAAGGAAATGGCAGATGGTCAGAGAGATAGCTTCTGTTTCAACTTTCCCTCCGTTGTTCTCCTTTCAGCTCCTGTAAATTACCGTACTTTCCCTTTTGGTATTTTTGGATCATGGACCTGTGCATTAATCTAACCCCCCCCCTTACATACTCATCTGGAAAATACCCCCACGCCTGGCTGGCTGCCTTGCGCTAGTAGGTCCACCACCCACCATGGGCTTGTTTTCCAAGGGGTGTGGCCCGGCCCAGTGGCTGGAGCCCCAGTCGGGGAGCCAGGGAAGCGGGGCCCCATCCCGAGTCCACCCGCCATGCCTCTGTGGAGACTCGAGTCCCCGCTACGCTGCATAAGTGGAAATAATAAAGGTCAGCCTTCATGGCCACGGGATCCCAGCGTGCCGGGACCCAGCCCAGGGAGCTTGGCACAGTCAGCGTTCCTGTCTCTGCGTCTCAGCTGTCTCGTCTGGGGGAAAGGGTCTGCACCTTCTTGTACCTCCTTGCGTGAGAGCTCAGCAGATGATAAACAGTGCACAAGGTTTTGCATTTCAGCCGGTCGGCACCCCAGGGCTGCCAGAGTGCGGCCAGTGAGAGAGAGGGCTGGGCTGCGGGGCCTCGGATCAGCCAGCACGCTCAGTTCCTGCTTCCTTGGGCGTTGGGGCAGTACTGGGGTTCCGTGTGTGTAGCCCCGTGTGGGTCCTGACACCAGTGGGCCTGTTGAGGAGAGAGACTGTCAACAGCAAAGGCCACAGCCGGGCATGGTGGGCGGGCACCCGGAAGGAGACCGAGGGAAACTCGTGCATCTACAAGGCTGCTGCCCGGGTCTGAGCGGGAGCGCGAGCCACACTAACACCTCGCCCTAGTACTTTCTCAAGTTTTATGAAGCACTGGCGACTGACTAAAAAAAAGAATCATGCTCACACATACACATGTACACATGCACACACAGCAAAGGGGGGAGAGAAAGATTTGGAGAAAAGAATGTTGGACTTGAAATCACACCAACCGACTCTTGAATTTAAGTTTTTATTTTATGTGGTGCTGGAGATTAAACTCAATGTCATTCTATCTCCAAGCTACACCCAGTCTATTTTATTTCTTATTTGGAAACGGGGTCTCACTAAGTTGCAGAGGGGCTTGCTAAGTTGCCGAGGCTGGCCTTGAACCTGCAATTCTCCTGTCTCAGCCTCCTAAGTACTGGGATTACTGAGTTTTGATTTGACTAGTTCCATGACCTTGGCTAATTGACTTAACTGCTGTGCCTCAGTTTCCTCATATGTAAAATGAGCACAGTAATACAGGTCTGCTCACCGGCCTCTCCAGTTTTCTGTGATGAGCTCATGAGTCAGGGGTACGTTTTGTAGGCTCAGAGCATATACTCTCATCATTTGGCTTTTATATTCTCCTAGGACATTTTAAGCACAAACTAAATAAAAGTTGGGTCTGGCTGTGGAAAGATCCCCAGATCTCTGTCCTGTGGGGCGCAAGGCCCGGGAGAGCCGGTGAGGGGCCCCCCTTCCTTCATTTCTCATACTAATTGACATCTATGTTTCCACTCAGAATTCTCATTCCTGTGTCAGGTACAAGGCCGAGATACCGGAATAGCACTTGTGTAGGACCGAAGCTATTATGCTCAGTTGTTTCTCGGCTTTCTTTTCTTCACCCAACTCCCCACTCTGGAAGTATCTGTGGACGTGTTGAGGATGTAACACAGGCCTGGTGACGGCGCTCACGAACGGGCCAAATATTACACATTGAGACAAGAATCCTAGAGGTGTCTCGGAGGATGGGCATGAACCTGGACGTCCCTCGTTGCCCATCACCGGAAACCAGCAACATCGCTGGGGCACGACACGTTTCCCGAGCTCTTCAAGTTACCAGCATGTGGGAAAAGGGGCCTCGAGGCAGATGTTCAGCTGCAGTGGAGACTTTAGAATATGACTTTGCACATGCAGATGGATGTCATTGCTTAGCAGTTAGAAATCCAACATCTGAGCCGGGCGTGGTGCTGCACGCTTGTCATCCCAGTACGTGGGAGGCTGAGACAGGAGGATCGCAGGCTCTCAGCCAGCCTTAGCTACTTGGTGAGGCTCTTCGTAACTTAGTGAGATCCTATTTCAAAATAAAGAATAAAAAAATAGGACTGGGGGTATAGCTTGCAGGTAGAATGCCCCTGGGTTCAATCCTCAGCCTCCCCCCCCACACACACACACAAAAAAAAAAAAAAAAAAAAAAGAAATCCAACATCTGTACTAACCAGCAAATTATTTTCAATCAATTTGCAGGGGTTTTCTTGCTAGACATAGTCGTTAAATTTCATGCATTTGGAAACAATTGCATCTAAATTAACACTGAAAGCTGGGCCTGGTGGCAGGTGCACACTTGTATTCTCAGATACTGAGGAGGCTGGGGCAGGAGGAATGCTTGAGCCCAGGAGTTCGGGACCAGCCTGGGCAACATTGTGAGACCCATCTCAAAAATGTAAAGTAAATAAGTAAACAAGCACTGAAAATGTCACTTGAGAAGGATCAGTGGCCCTGGACGGGCGCAGACTTTGGGGCTCTGTCCCCTTTTCTGTCATTTCATTTTTTTTTTTTTTTTTTTTTTTGTTGGGTACAAACTAGTACAGGTAAAGACATCCATGCACATATTTCTCATTAACCCTTCCCCAATTCCCATTTCATTTTTAAAAAGTACTTTTATTGTTGCATTGTAATTACACATCATCGTGACATTCAAAGTGATGTAGACACACGTGCACACAGTGCTCGGGGTGTTTCTCTCTGGATCCCACCGGCCACTCCCCTTCCCCACACGTATCAGTGAGGTTGGTAGGCGGGCCTTTGTACATGGTCATAGCATCATGTGAACTATTTCTTCCAGCAAGTCTCTTTTCCTTTCCTTTCCTTCCTTCCTTCCTTCCTTCCTTCCTTCCTTCCTTCCTTCCTTCCTTTTCTTTCTTTCTATTTATTTATTTATTGTGGTACTGGGGATTGAACTCAGGGGCATTCTACCTCTGAGATACACCCTAGCCCTTTTTATTTTTTGTTTTGAAATGGTCCTGCTAAGTTGCTGAGGCTGGCCTCGAACCTGTGATCCTCCTGTCTCTGCCTCCCAAATACTGGGATTACAGGCATGCACGATCACACCTGGCTGGTTTCCTTCCTCACCCCTTTCCCACAATCCTCTTCTATTATTCCACTGGTCTCTCTCCTCATTTCCATCATTTCTAGCTGTGTGGCCTTCAACACATCCAGGACCTTTCTAAATTTCAGTTTCTTCATTTCCAAAGTGGAACAAATTATACCGAACTAAAGAGACTGTGTGAAAAGAGTTGAGCCCAGGCCCGACGGTGGTGAGAATTCAAACCCTGGAAACTTCTGTTCTTGAAGAAGTAAAACAGTACATACGGTGTTTATGATTTAGCATTTCAAGGTCTTATCAGAATTTTCCCCTTCTTAAATGGAGCACGATGGACGGAGTTAGTAATTTATAATTGTGTTCACTGTGTTTCATAGCTGATTTCCCCTTGGTAGATTACATTAGAAATCCAGCGTAGAAACAACAGCAGTAGAATTATATTACGTGCCAAGTAGAGCCGCACATTCTACATGTGAAACAAATTCATATTCCAGACAAGCCCAGGCCCTGGCTAGCTATCGTCCCTACTTTGCAGATGAGAGAACTGGGTCTGGACGAGTTTGGGTCACTTGACCAGGGTCACATGTGAGCAGGGGGACTCAAGTGGGGTTTCCATGAGACAGAAGGCCACATTCTTAGTCACAATGTATTCTGAGTTTGCTCAAAAGCAGTCAGTCATTACAAGTGCACGGGTCAGCGAGGTGGTTAAGGTTGCCATGGTTACCCAGGATGCAGGGGAACTTCAGGGAGGCGAGGAGAAAGTGGGAGCCGTGACCTGTCCCCAGGCCCCGCCCCTCCTGTTCATTCCTCCTCCATCCCCGAAACTGCCGTCTTCTGGGTCACTTTTGGACATTTGCTCTTTGAGCCAGGGTGACTTTTGATGATCTTAGAGCCAAGCCAAGAGTGGTGCCAGCTGCGCACGGCGAGCTCCCCCCCTTCTCACCACCCTCCCTCCCTCTGTCCCGTCCTTCTGAACCCTGAGTTCCTCCAGGGACTCAGCCATTTGCACCTGTGCACCTCCTCCAGCAAAGGCATGCCTGCCACGGAGCCCCGCCAGGAGCCCCGCCACGGAGCCCCGCCGGCCCAGCCAGCCACGGTGGGCTGTATGTGGGGGCACAATGTGGCAACTCTAAAGCAAGTCCAATGTGGCAACTCTAAAGCAAGTCCTTAGGACATGGGGGCCAGCTTGGGCAATTTAGGGAGATCCTGTTTTTAGAAAAGAGGTGGGGAGGAAGCCGGGCATGGTGGCTCACGCTTGTAATCCCAGCGTTCGGGAGGCTGAGACCGGAGGATCCGGGTTCGAGGCCAGCCTCAGCTACCTAGTGAGGCACTCCGCAACTTAGTGAGACCCTGTTTCAAAATAAAGAATAAAAAATAGGGCTGGGGGTATAGCTCGGAGGTAGAATGCCCCTGAGTTCAATCCCCAGTACCGCAAAAAAAAAAAAAAAAAAGAAAAAAGAAAAGAGGTGGGGAGGAGAGGGAGAACGTAGCTCAGAGGCAGAGTGCCCCTGGGTTCAATCCCCAGTACTGCAAAAGCTCAGAGGCAAGTGGGAGCTGGTGCCTTCACAGAAACTCGAAGAAGCAGCGTGGCTAGACCTTCTGTTGGGGGAAAGCAGCAAACAAGCCCAGCTCGCGCTGATGGACCTGTCAGCCCAGCCCAGCGCGCATGCTCGGTGAATCCCTCCGGAGAGTGAATGGCCGGCCTCACGTTGGTGAGGCTGAAGAGAAGAAACCAGGAAGGGTTGGGGACGCACCCTGGCACGAGCAGGAGTACAGAGGAGGAGCTGCCACCGTCCCTGGCTCTGAGGGGCAGGGGGAGGGGACAGTCATTCAAACCTAAGAAAGCTAGAGCTACAAGTGTGGGAGGAGGCCGCTGGACAGGCGTGGGGACCCAGCCGCTACCGCCCACAGCCATCTCCTCGGCTCCCCGGCCAGCCGAGCTCACTGTCTGTGTCACAGACCATAAATCTTGTTCTCCAGCGGCTGTGACGGTGCACGGCCAAGAGACACCATGAAGGACTGAGCACACACTCAAAAAGGAAATAGAGAGGAGGCTGGATGATACAAAGTGTGCAGAACAGTTAGACTTACAGAATTGCCACTATTACTATTACTAATTATTTTGGTACTAGGGATGGAACCCAGGGATATTCTACACCCTCAGCCCTTTAATTTTTTTTTTTTTTTTTTTCAAAATTTGAAACAGAGTCTTGTTAAGTTGCTGAGCATCTCAGGTTGCTGTGGCTGGCCTCAAACCTGTGGTCCTCCTGTCTCAGCCTCCCCAGTACTGGGATTACAGGAGTGTGCCACCAAGCCCCACTGACGGCTGCCATTATTGAACCAAAAAAAAAAAAAAACCAACTCTGAGCTTCCCGGTGGCCAAATTTGAAAAGAAGACGAGGCCTACTTAGGATCTGCTTGTGGGAGAAGGGGGAGCACTCCAGAGCGTATGGGACGCCAGGCGGCTCCAGCCCTCAGCACGAGGACGATTCTTCCATGGGGCAGTGTCACATAAACAGGCTGTGACCCCAAGGCGGCTCCTCTAGCAGATTCAGGCCTGAGCGCATGCGTGGCTCTCTCTGTGCTGTTGCAGGCTGTGTACCCTGAGCGGACCACGCCCTGCCTCTTCCTGGTGATTTCTTGGTCCTCAAGATGGGGGACCATGTTTTTCTACCTTGGCATGTCTTTTTTTTTTTTTTTTTTTTCTGAGATACTAGGGATTGAACCCAGGGGCATTCTACCACCGAACTACACCCCCAGCCCTATTTTTTATTCTTTATTTTGAAACAGGGTCTCATTAAATTGCAGAGAACCTCACTAAGTAGCTGAGACTGGCTGAGAACCTGCGATCCTCCTGTCTCAGCCTCCCAAGTACTGGGATTACAAGCGTGCACCACCATGCCTGGCTTTGGCAGGTCTTTTCTACCACTCAATTATTATACTATTTTAAAGCTGAACCTGGTGAAACTAGCTTGGGTATTATATGTTTTTTTCTAGTGTTACAGCGATAATAATTAGCCCAGGCACAGCTTGGCATCTGTAGTCCTCCAAACATCTTCCTGGGCTCTGGGGATTCAAGGTGCAGGGTCGTGTCCTCCACAGAGATGTCTCTGGGAATTGCCGCCTCCGGGAGCCACGTGCTGCGATGGAAGGGGACAATAGCGATCCATTCCAGTTCGCAGGTCACCTAATGAAACGTAGTTTAGCAATGGGGGAGGGGAATCAAAACCCCTTTATTTTTTATTTTTATTTATTTATTTATTATTTTTTTGCAGTACTAGGGATTGAACTCAGGGGCGGTCTACCTCCAAGCTATACCCCCAGCCCTATTTTTTATTCTTTATTTTGAAACCGGGTCCCTTTAAAAAAGGTGACAAAGGAGCGGGGCGTGGTGGTGCACGCTTGTAATCCCAGTACTTGAGAGGCTGAGACCGGAGGATCCCGGTTCGAGGCCAGCCTCAGCTACCTAGTGAGGCACACCACAACTTAGTGAGACCCTGTTTCAAAATAAAGAATAAAAAATAGGGCGGGGGGTGTAGCTCGGAGGTAGAATGCCCCTGAGTTCAATCCCCAGTACCGAAAAAAAAAAAAAAAAAAAAAAAAAAGGTGACAAAGAACTCTTTCTTCAGAAAAAAAGCAAAGGCTCACACTTTTGGTTTAGATTCACATAGTTCACAAACTTCTCAAAGGCCAACCATGAACCTGTTAAGGATCCATGGATCCTAGTTTACCATCTCTGCTTGAGCCATCTCTGCTTCTCACTACGTTTATATGAGGGATCCCCCCACCCCATTTCTGTGGTCTCATCTGCAAGAGAAACAAAGTTACATTCCAGGTACCAAGTTCATCCCACGGGGTGTGAGAAAAGTGGAAAAAATTATACAATGGGCTTCTTACTTCCCCGCCCCCACGCAAGTATCCTATAGACGGGACCAAATAATTATGAAACGTGGACCATTATGCAGTAGATAAAAAGGAAGGACATTCTGAAGCTCGCTGTAGCATGCGTGTCCCTTGAGGTTGTTTTGCTAAGTGGGCTGAGTCAGAAACAAAAGGACAAATCCAGTGCCCCACACACATGAAGTAGCGAGGGAATCAAATTTGCACTGACATAAAGTAGAATGGTGGCTGCCAGGGCCCAGGGAGGACGGAGGGCTTGGTGTCTAATGGGTGTGGAATCTTGGTTTTGCAGGATGAAAAGAGTTCTGGAGATTGGTGTGCAACAGTGTGAGCTGTACATTTAAAGATGGTGTGTTAGCGAATAGAAGGCGGTAGTTATTTAGGCTCCTGGCTTCAGAGGGTTCATCTGTGCTTGGTGCCACTGGTCTTGGGCCCGTGGTGAAGCAGGTGGGAGAGCAAAGCTGCCCATCGCATGGTGGCCAGGAAAAGAGAGAGAGAGAGAGAGAGAGAGAGAGAGAGAGAGAGAGAGAGAGAGAGAGAGAGGGAGAGGGAGGGAGAGGGAGACTGACTCATCACACAGAGAGACTGAGAAAGGGGGAGGGGAGCCAGGCAGAGAGAGACACAGAGAGAGAGACAGAGACAGAGAGAGACAGAGAGAAGGAGGGGAGCCAGGAAGTCAGAGACTCAGAGAGAGAGAGAGAGAGAGAGAGAGAGAGAGAGAGAGAGAGAGAGAGAGAGAGAGAGAGGGAGAGGGAGAGGGAGAGGAGCCGGGCCCCAATATCCTTTCCAAGGGCATACCCCCAACAACCTAACTTCTTCCCACAAGACCCCACCTCTTAAGGTTCTACTATCTTTCCAGGTGTGGTGGCACATGCCTGTAATCCCAGAAACTCAGGAGGCAGAGGCAGGAGGATCACAAGTTTTAGGCCAGCTTGCACAACTTAGTGAGGCCCTGTCTTAAAAAAAAAAAAAAGAAAAAAGGACTGGGCATGTTGTTGCATGCCTATAATTCCAGTACTTGGGAGGCTGAGACAGGAGGGTTGCAGGTTTAATTAATTTATTTATTTTGTGTATGGTACTGGGGACTGAACCCAGGGCTATTCTATCTCTGAGCTACATCCCCAGCCCTATTTTTAATTCTTTATTTTTAAGTTGCAGAGGGCCTTACTAAGTAGCTGAGGCTGGTCATGAACCTGCGATCCTCCTGTCTCAGACTCCTAAGTACTGGGATTACAAGCATGCACCACCACACCCAGCTAGGATCGCAGGTTTCAGACCAACTTGAGCAACTTAGTGAGGCCCTCACCAACTTAGTAAGACCCTAAATAAAATAAAAATTAAATTTAATAAATTTATTGAATTTAATAAAATAAAAGTAAAATAGGGCTAGATGTGTAGCTCAAAGGTAGACCACCCCTTTTCAACCTCCAGCACCACACACACACACCACACACACATAATACACACACACACACCACACACACATAATACACACACACACACCACACACACACACACACACACACACATACACCACACACCACGCACACCACACTTCCACCATCTCCCAGTAGTGCTGTCTTGGGGGAACATTTAAGATTAAGCCTGTAGCAGATGGTGAAGTTTATGTCATCTCTATCTGACCATTTTCTACCCCATCCCACATGTAAGAGTTTAAAGCAATGGAGGCTGAAAGCTCAGCGTGCCTGCTCGGCGCTTTGGTGAACTGTGGCGTGACTAAAGAAAGCATCTCTGGGCACCAGGTCTCTCTCCTACGGGACAGCCCCCTGCACTGCGGCAGGCTCTGGACCCCCAGAAGCAGCCCCAGGAGCACCGTGATTGGCTTTGGGGTGGCTCTTCCAGGGTCTTGGGACTCGTTGCTGGAGCATTCTATTTCTGTTCTCAACCTTGTCATTGACTGTTATTGACATGTAGTCTTCCTAGAGGAGAGTGGCTTGTGACCATCTTCTAAGGCTCTACACAATTTTTAAGGAAAACTAACCTCATATATGATTCACCATGCAGGAAATCATCATTTGATGGGCTCCATCTTTTTTATAACAGGAAGTAAATATGTGTTGCTAAGCTACTATGTCCACCAAAAAAAAAAGAAAAAAAAATCATATAGTAGATTCCATTGTATTCTGTGTGTTAATCCAGCCCTTTTGTTCTTGACCTCCTTTACATAAAGTTAATGAGAGTTTGGCCATCATGTACTTGGTGTAAACAAATAAAAAAGGCCTGAATCATAATTTCCCATGAGAAAATAGTAGGTTTCCTTAAGCTTTCTCAAAGGAATTTTAAAGCATTTATTGGTCTATAGTTTGAGTTCTGCACCTGCCTATCTATACATCCGTCCATCTAACTGTCTGTGGCTCATGGGCCTTGCAAACCTCTGACTTAATATTGTTATTGCAAAGGAAATAAATACAGACTGTGCAGGTAACTTTTGAGAGTTGTAAGGACTTCCTTTGACACACTGCGTTTGGAGACCAGCTCTGCCCTCCTGGGAAGGATAAGGTGCATGGGAGGAGAACTCACTTCAGTTCAGGAGTTTGAAACCAGACTGAGACCACATCTCAAAAACAACAACAAAAACAGCAACTACAAAAAACCCGAACAAAAAAGTCTCATGGAAATAGAAGGGGACCATAGAGTAGAGGGAGGGAGCAGGAGGACAGGTTCTGGGGAATGAAATCGACCTGGGATTGACAAATATTTAACTATGAATTCTACTCTTGCGTATAATTATAATGCTTCATGATTTTTTTTTTTTTTAAAGAAAAAAGGCAGGTAGAGACCATTTTAAGCTGCAGCTTAAAAGATTTAGGTCAGAGGAAAAGAAAAACTAAATGTATGTCAGTTATGCCATCTCACCCAAAGGGATCTTAAAATAAAAGTGGAACCGGGCGCGGTGGTGCCCACCTGTAACCCCAATACTTGGCAGGCTGAGACAAGAGGATCACAGGTTCAAGACAAGGCTCAACCACTCAGCGAGACTGTTTCAAAATAAAAGATAAAAAGGGTTGGGAGTGTAGCTCAGGTAGAATGTCCCTGGGTTCAGTACCAAACCAAACCAAATAAAATGAGCGCCCCCTCCCCTTGCCATTGCCCTTACCTAGTGGCTGACCCTCGGGGCAGCAGGAGGGCCCTGATGTAATGGAATCATTCTGTCTGCACACCGAAGGCTCACGGACTCAGATGCTCACCCGTGGAGGAGGAGGGGGCTTGGAGCTGGCGGTCAGGATGGCCAGGCTCTCAGGGAAGCACCCCAGCCTGCCCAGTGTGGACCTAGCAGTTTGTCATCGCTTCCACCAACTGCCCAGCGGTCCCGTGGCTGCTCCGACTCCGACGTGGCTCAGAGTCACCGGCTTACTCAGTCTAGCAGGGATCGTCAGGCTTTGAGGAAGAGAGAAAAAATCATGAAGCTGTGACATCAAGCACCAAATGATTGCTAAGAAGACAAGTCTGATGCATATACGATTTTAGTGAAGGCTGAAATGGCGTTTGACTCACGCCTGGAGAATTCAGACTATGAGTACATATCTATTAATTGTGTGTGTGTGTGTGTGTGTGTGTGTGTGTGTGTGTGTGTGTGAGAACTGAGGGCCTCATACATGCTCAGCCTGTCCTCTACCACTGTCTATGCCCCCAGCCTCGCCTATAAACGTTAATGTGTTTCAACTTCCTGCCAAAGAGGTACAGGACTCTTCCTCCCTCCCTCCCTCCC
>PVLC010011089.1:0-48261 GCA_004027655.1 Graphiurus murinus
GGCTGGAAAAGAATGAGCAAAGGGAGGAAATGGGATCTAGAAGGCATGTCTAGGACAAGATCAGGAAGTGTGTGTACAGCCATGAGAAGGATGCAGGCAGTGTTCCAGAATGGAGCTGAGGAATACTCGTGATCTGATGTGTATTTTAGTTAAAGGGATTCTTCTCTCATCTGTGTGGAAAGTAGACTCCTGGGAGCAAGGGGAAGAAGCAGGGAGGTCACTTGTGAGGCAAAGGAGGGGGAAGAGACCATCATGGCTGGGACTTGGGTGAGAGCGACGAGGAAGGGGAGGGGGCCAGGTTCTAAAAGGCCCTGCGTGTTTGGCAGATAGAACCGGCAGGATCTGAAGACTGGAAGTGTGAAAGAGAGAACCAAGAATAATTCCCACATTCCCGGCTTGAGCACACTAGAATACAGTTGTCATTTACTGATCCAGGGACAACTGAGCAAGGAGCCTGGTTTTGAGGTGAAATCAACTGATTCTGGAGCGTTTATTCAATGGCAAGGGGTATTTGTTGATTTGTCTCCCCTGTACCAGACAATGTTCTAGATGCTGCAGAAAAAGCAATGAAAACACACACAAACGTGCACACACAATTCCTTGCCCTCATGAAACTTAGGTTCTTCTGAAGGAGGAAAGAACATATCAATAAATATAAAATTTGTTGTGTGGGTCTCCTAGGCACCTGGGATTATAGGCATATGCCACTATGGTGTGTGTGTGTGTGTGTGTGTGTGTGTGTGTGTGTGTGTGTATGTGTGTGTGTGTGTGTGTGTGTGTGTGTGTATGTTATTGGGGATAGAATCCAGGAGCATTCTTCCTCTGAGCTACACCCCTAGCCCTATTTTTTATTTTGAAACAGGGTCTCACAAAGTTGCAGAGGACCTCACTAAGTTACTGAGGCTGTCCTTAAACCTATACTCTTCCTGTCTCAGCCTCCCAAATACTGGAATTACAGGTGTGTGCCAACATGTCTGGCTGTGTCTGGTTTTAAATACAAAACTTATATAGGATACGAGATGGTAATAACAATATGAAGAGAAAAATAAATAAATAGAGGGGTTACTGGTCATACATGGGCTTGCAATCTTCAATCAAGTATCCAGGGATGGTGTCACTGCAAATATGATATTCCAGTGTGAACTTGAAGTCGATGGGGGAAGGTCACAGGCAGGAACATCTGGCATGATGGTTCTAAGGAGTGAGCTGACTGGGAAGCAGTCAGAGGACACAGTGGGTCCAGAAGGGACAGATCACGTAGGGCTTTCTAAGTCATTATAAGGAGTCTAGTTTTCCACTGAATGAAACAAGGCCTTATGTAGAGGAATCAGATGATCTGATTGAATTTTAACATGATCTCTCCACAGTCATGTGGAGGTCAAGGTGGAAGGTGGGGACTAATAAAACAGACAGAGATCATAGGGTACCAAAAAGAATGCTTTTGCTGATGGGGGCTAGAAGCCAGCTGCTCCTGGCTATATTTTGGTGTTACAATTAGCCTTCTTAAGTGAATTGGATTTTGAATATAAAGGAGGGAGAATAGTGAGAGGGTCAATGACCTCTCTAAAATTTGTTCCATCAAGTGGAAGAACAGAGATGGCCTTGATCAAGAGTCAGTAGGAGGAGCATATTTTATGGGGAAGATAAGGAATATGCCTCTAAGATATCTGCATGGAAATGTTGAATAGGCAGTTGACAACATAAGCCTGGAGTTCAGCAGACAGTTCTGAGTGGTGCAAGTTAATCGGTAAGTCACCGTATATGTGTGGTGTCTACAGCTATGGCGCTGGGTGAGATTACCAAGGGAATGAATGCAGATGGAAAAGCTGCAGGCAGCCCACAATTAAGTTGTCATGAAAAAGAGGAAGAACCAGCAAGGGAGACTGAGAAGGAGCCTCCCAGGAGGTCCTAGAAAATCTCAAAGAGGGTGGGCTCTTGGGAGGCACATGGCCTATTTCAATGATCAGCTGTGTAAAGTGAAAGCTAGATGATGGAGACTGAGCATTTAACCCTTGAGCTTAGAATCATTTCTGCCTCTGAAGAAAGCAGATTCAGAGCAGGGGAAAAAGTGGCCAGAGAAAGGAAGAGTTGGGAACAGAGGATAGGCAATTCTTCCCAGGTATTTTCCCTCAAAGAAAGCATAGAGATAGGGGCAATAATCAGAAAGGAGAGTAGAGTAAGGAAAAATTTTTAACATGGGAGAGATATCAGTAGTTTTTATACCAATGAAAAAGGTCCAGTAGAGAGAATATAATTAGTGATGCAAATGAGAGAGAAGAAAATCACTGGAGCAGAAATGGATGTGTGATCGGCTGAACAGGCCTCAAAGATTCTGATCCCTGGAACCTGGGAATATGGTAAACTACATGGCAAAAGGGACTTCTCATATCTAATAGAAGTTATGGATCTTAAAATAGGGAGATTTGTCTTGGATTATCAGGGTGTGCCCAATCTAATCACATGAACCTTTAAAAGAAGAATTTATTTTTTTCCTTCTGAATGGAGGCAGAATAAAATTGCAGTCAAAGAAGTCAGGCAGATTCCAAGTTTAAAAGGATTCAAGGATTCAACAGACTTTTACTGGCTCTGAGTATTAGGCTGTGTGCAGGAACCCAAGAGAGGTCTCTAGTAGCTCAGGGTGGCTCCCTAGCTGTCAACCAGGAAGGAGAGAAGCACACCCCCGGTCTATGATTCCACCAACAACATGAATGGACTTGGAAACAGAGTTTTCTCCAGAGCTCTGGAAAGGAGCAGAACCCTATGGACACCTTCAGCCCTGTGAGACTCTAAGCAGGGGACCTAGCTGAACCCACCTAGAGAAACATGACCTAATGCATGCTGTGATGGTTCCACTGTGGCATAAAACTAGCATGGAGCTATTGGCTTTGGAAAGAAGAGTGGATGGCTCATCTGTAGAAACAGAAGAGAAGGAGGAGTAAATGATGCAGGGGCTGGCAGGTGGGTTGCAATGGTGATGCCAGGTTGTGAATAGTCTGCGACTTCTAAGTTCTCAGAATACTGGCGGAGAGCCAGGTGTGGTGGTGCACACCTGTAATCCCAGTACTTGGGAGACTGACACAGGAAGATCACAGGTTTGAGGCCAGTCTCAGCAGCTTAGATCCTGTTTCAAAATAAAAAAAAATAGATAAAATAAGACTTGGGGTATAGCTCAGAGTTAGAATGCTCCTGGTTTCAAAAATCAACCAAACAACCAACAAAAAACCCTACTGACAAAAAGAGAGAATAGATAGGAGAGATGGCGGAGGTTTGAGGAGAGAAGATGTAAGATAATTATCTAGAAGAAAGATCCAGAGTTACCAGAGAAGTATCACATGAGGGCCAAGAGCACTAGGGCCAATTTGGGTTCAAGCATCATGAATTAAAGTGACACCACATAGCATGCTGCCTTTGAAATATCTATGAGACAACCACATGGAAATATCATGCAGCTAGTTTATTTCTAGATGAAATAGCATGGAAAGCCATGAGAGGGGATGAGATCATTTAGGGAATAAGAACAGACTTAGGCACTAAACTCTGGGATTCTCCAGTGTTTAGATACTGTGAAATTAAGACAGATCCCAAAGTGCAGCATGGAGGTAGAATTCATAGATTTCCAAAGTTGGTGACACCACATGGTGTGTGTGGGGGTGCTGTAACAATCCAGGGGATAATTGTAGATGTAGGTGCAATGTGTGGGGGGGTGTTGAGTAAAATTAAGGGGGCAGTAGAAGTGCTCAGGGGGGTGCTGAATAATTTCTTTTCTAAAAAAAAAAAAAAAGAATGGTAAGCCGATAAGTTTGAGAATCTGTGATTGAATAACCAAGATAATGGTCTCTCGAATATCAAATTCCAATAATCAGTGTTGTGGATTAAATTGTGTCCTCTCCCCACGTAAATTCATGTGTTGAAATCCTTCCTCTCAGCGTTTTGGAAAATAGGGCTTTTAAGGAGGCAACGTTAAATGAGGTCATAAAGACAAGGGCCCTAATCTGATAAGTGTGGTGCCCTTCTAAGAAGAGGAAGAGACACCAGAATTCACTCTCCCTGCCATATGAGGACACAGAGAAGAAGGCCACTGCCCGAAAGGCAAGAAAACAGTCCTCACCAGATACACCTGGCCTCAGACCTCCTGTCTACAGAATTGTGAGAAAATAAATTTCTGTTGCTTCAGCCACCTAGTGCATGGTATTTTGTCATGGCAACTCATGCAAACTGATACAGTTAAGTCAATTAATTAATATTCTCTCTCTCTCATGATTTAAGTTTGTCTTTCTGTTCCTTATAAAAGGAAAAGTCCTAACAACTTCAATATATGTGTCTGTGTTTCCTAGAGGTGACTGTTGACTCTCTTCTCTTTGATATAAACATTTTATCACTTGCAGTTTGAGAAAATGGTAAAATTGTAGGGACATTTCTATGTCCATATCTATTTCTATGTCTATGACTATCTGTTGAACTCCCCTGAACATGGTAAGATCAATCTAAGACTACTAAGTTTAAAATACTAACTGGTCTGCAGAGGCACTATTATTAAACAGACTTTGGAGTGCTGTTTCAAATCATAGCATTTGAAATGACCACACTTTCTACAATTTATTAGCTATAAAAAAATCTAAAAGGAGTGACCTTATTTTAAGCCTCTTCATTTCCTTTCTTAATCCCCTTCTTCAATAGCCCATGACCCATGATTCATACAAATGGCCACTCTCAGATATTCTTTGCCTTTATAATTCAACTGTCTATTTTCTCTATTAAGGGATTAGAAAATCCAATTTTTCTCTTGCTGCATCTCTAGGATGATAAAATTCTCAGAGACCTTACAGATGTCAAATTCATTCAAGAAATACTTTACTGAATGCATGTTATTGGAATAATCCAGTAATATATGCTCAGCATACTGTTGGGAGCACAAAGATCAATAGGATGTGAACTCTACTTTCCAAAGTCATTTACTTGGCAGCAAGTATAACAGATATGCTTTAGTAATGTTAATAAGAAGCCGGGTGTGGTGGCGCATGCTTGTAATCCCAGCATCGGGAGGCTGAGACCGGGAGGATCCCGGTTCAGCCTCAGCTACCTAGTGAGGCACTCCACAACTTAGTGAGACCCTGTTTCAAAATAAAGAATAAAAAATAGGACTGGGGGTATAACTCAGAGGTAGAATGACCCTGTGTTCAATCTCCAGTATGGAAAAAAAAAAAAAAAAAATGTTAATAGGAGGGAATTGGCAAGAAGGCTCCAAAGGGAGAAAAAGGCCATTGGAAATTCAGGGGAAATAAAGATTACATCCACTGGAGGGAACTGAGGAAAACTGCACAATGTAGCACATGTCATTTTTCTTTAACCAGTAGGACTGACCAGTAGGGTCAGAATGATAGTCATGAAGAATATGGAAAAGGAGTAATATATAGTGTCTCCACATGGCTATTTAGTGAAAATGATACTCTGGGATTTTAACTTCACTCATTAGGGGATGACAGATTATTGAAGGTTTACAAGTAGGAGATTGAGATAGAAGTACTATATGGACTATATTTCTACTAGCAAAATGGTCTAGTGATAAATCAAGACAAACATGTTTTAATACAAAGTAATTAGTAAGGTGAGAGAGAAAATCCAGGGTGATTTGGGTATAGGAGGAAAATAAAAATGAAACGTTGAGCTTAAGAGATGATTCTCCCTAAAGACAGTGGCTTCTGAAGTGAAGTCTAAGGAAACATTAGAGGAATTCTGGTACAAAGTTGAGGACACTTGAGATGAAGAGGAAATGCCCTACTAGAAAGAGAGGGCACTAGGGATGTGAAAGTGTTCTGGGTGAGAGGAGAGCACTTCCAGGGGCACCTGGGTGGAGAAGAACATGGTTCATTCCAGGGGCCACAGCAAGGTCATTTTGGGTGAAGTGACAGAAAATGAGGACAGGAGAGCATTTTCATCATATTAAGAAATTAAAACTTTGTCCTGAGATAAATGAACAGATATTCAAGGGTTTTATAGAGCAAGAGGCATGCCCAGATTTCTATCTCAAAATAACACTTTGGGAATTGTGTGGGGGTCAGAGGAGGGAACCTGGCAATGGAAAGACCAGGGGGGGGGAGGCGTGGCGGCTTGGATAGGGTTGGTAGCAATGTGGACCTGGAGGCATGAGAAGATGTAAGAGTTGTTTAGAAAATATCAGCAATTGGATTTGGTGATGAATTGAAGTAGGGAGACCAGGGATTGACTATGGAGAGAGTAGAGGAAGAGAGAGTCAAGGATGACACCCAAGTTTCAGGCATGTCAAATGAGTGTCACTTATTGGGTTAGGTATGACAGAGAAGATAAGCTCAGCTTTGAAGTTAACATCAAAGTGGAGTTGGAGGTGCTGTTATGAATCTTAGTGGAAAAACTTGGGCTGTAACAGTTTTAAGTGGCATCGTAGAGATGAATTAAGCCATGTGAGCTTAGGAAAAAGAGGGCTGGGGAGGGTGTGGAAACCAGAAGGCATACCAATGATTAAGGCCTATGTAAGAGAGTAGAGCCTATAAAAATGTAGAGAAAGATTGATACCATGAGAGGGGAAAAAAAAGATTGTGGTACCATAAAAACCAAGGAAAATAGTGTTTCAAAATGCAAAATGTAGTCAATGATGGTAAGTCCACTGGGAGGAAAACAGAAGAACATCTGATATAGCTGCTAAGTAGGTATAAAAGTTAAAATGCTGCAGTATTGGTATAGGAATAAATAGAAAAAAATCTAAATAAGCAGAAAAAAATCTAAAAGTGAACTAATCCATATACCAAAACTTAGGATGTGAGAAGGCATTATTGTAAATTAACAGAGAAGAAATAAACTACTTGGTGAATGATGTTGAGACAAGTGATAAAGATTTAAATATGAAACAAATTCAGAAAATATATGGTGGGAGGTGCAAATGATCTCACAACAAGGAAGACAAGACGTTCCTCAGAAAGTCACGCTACAGAGGCCACAGAGAAAAATGACAAAGTAGCTTACATCACAGCTAGTCTTCTGTAGGATCAAAGACATTCTAAATAAAGTTAAAAGACAAGGGGCAGAAGGAGAGAGATTTCAACCTGTATAAAATAATTAAGAGACATTACTGTATATGCTGTCCAGTGGATTTATATACCTTGGAGAGTCTGCCTGTAACAAAGGTGGATGAGGAGAGGGAACAAAAGTGCCTGTCACAATATCTGTCACAATATCGCTGGTGGGAGTGGAACCTGGGCCAAGGCCATTATCCCTTATCTGGAGTTTTTGGAGCCATGATTTTAGAATTCAGAATTTTTAAGATGTTTGAGAGGTAGTTTATCTGCTACAGCCTTTCTCAGTGGGGTGTAGAAAGCTCATACCCTTTCTCTTGGCCCTTTTCTCCTGGTATGGCGTCCTTAAACTCAGGGATTTGTTTTTTAGAACTGAGTTCTGGACCTGACCCCTCTGGCAATGCCACCTTTCCAAATCTGTGTAAAAACTCATCATTTCTGTCAATGCTATGTTTCATACCAACTTCTCCTTCCCTCTTCACTATAACCAAATTTTCCAGTCAGAACCCCCTTTTTTTTTGATAGCAGTAGTTAAAGATACAGTTGAGAGCACATCTTACTCCTTTTGGAAATAGAATTGTTACTTCCTTACAGGACATTTATTAGTACACATAAAATAAATAATATTTATAAATATGTATTGAATGCCTACTGTGGACTGCAACTTATAACACCAGCTACCAAATACATTAAGAATGAATTATTTAAAATTTGAAGAAAGAGAAATAGTCAGCCCCACTATTGGATTCCCCTTGTATGCATTTAAAGTGCTCTTCATTTCAAATAATTTTCTCTTTTCCTTCTACCACCTACTCAGCTTTCATTAAAGCTGTTTCTCAAATCAGCAGACTATCTTAGGATCATGTGCCCGAAAAGCTAATTTAGC
The DNA here is from genome assembly GCA_004027655.1 of Graphiurus murinus. Lineage (NCBI taxonomy): Eukaryota > Metazoa > Chordata > Mammalia > Rodentia > Gliridae > Graphiurus > Graphiurus murinus. The sequence goes on from PVLC010011089.1 coordinate 7,933, forward strand.
TCAGACTCACAGCAAGAATATAAAGTAGAGAGGACAACTGGAAAGCAAGAAGAAAAAACAAATTCACCTCAACTCGACTACAGGCCGCTTATCGTCAAAACATTCTCCATCAGGGAGAATTCGTAAATTGCAATTAGCTCTGGTAACCCTCTTTCCCTGGGCAACTGAACTTGCCCTTAGTGTGGAGACGGCGGGAGCCTTTCTCTGTAGCCCTGACTTTAGTGGCATCCGGCTACATGTGAACACATTTTCCTGCAGTTGCCCATGGCAACATTATCCAGCCCTGTTCTCCCACCCATTTTCTGGGTTCATTTTCTATTCCTTTGCTTTTTTCTGTCCAAGATAGGAGCTGCTACCTTTAGAAAGTGTGGTATTGGGGTGAACCCAGGGGCATTCTATCTTGAAGCTACATCCCCAGCCCCTCTATCTATCTATCTATCTATCTATCTATCTATCTATCTATCTATCTATCTATCTATGTTTTGAAACAGGGTCTTCCTAAGTTGCTGAGAGTCTTGCTATGTTGCTAAGGCTGTCCTCAAACCTGTGATCCTCCTGTCTCAGACTCCCAAGTACTGGGATTACAGGTGTGTACCACCACACCCAGCAAAAGTGCATATTCTTGAAGGCAGCAGTTGTCTAATCCACACTGAAGTTCTTATAAGAGATGAAGAAAAGACAAAAAGAAAGAAAAGAAAAGAAGGTTGTGTTATGATTACTGTGGCTATTTATTTTCAAGATGGAATTTTCTGATCTAGAGATATGTTGTGTTATGGGCTTGAATCTTGCTCCCCTAAAAAAAAAAAAAAATCATATATTAAAGTTCAATCCCCAGTACTTCATGATGCGACTGTAGTTAGACATAAGGCCTTTAAATAAGTAGTTAGAGTAGCATGATATCAGAGGGGGCCCTAATCCTTATAAGAAGAGAAGATATAGACACAAACAGAGAGAGAGAGAGAAGACTAACACGAAGCTCCAGGGAGAAGAGAGCCATTTCCAAGCTAGGGAGAGGCCTCTCGAAAGAGGCCCTGTTCACCTCTTGCTCTTGGATTTCTAAACTCCAAAACTGTGAGGAAATAATTTTCTTTTGTTTAAGCCACCCCGTCTGTGGTCCTTTGTTACAGCTGCCCCGGCACACTGATTCATACAAGAGCATAGATCCTAACATAAAGGCTTTGGAGAAAGTTGCTTCTTCAGAAAACAAGAGATAGGGAGTCTCAAGTATTGGACTGCTGTTGTGTTTCTTGTCACTATAAGCACATTTATTTTCCCATAATTTACACCTTGCTTTTTCTTGTCAGTTAAATTTTGTGTTGCCAAAAGTTTCATTTTTTTGCAAGATAGAAATCACAATTTAAAAGTCTCAATTTTACGAGGCAGTTAATGGTTAATTACATTTTTTACATTATATCAGAAATACTTTAAATAGTAATTGGCATTTAAAATAGAGATTCTATTTATGAAGGTTTTCTTTTTATTCATTCCGTAAAATGCTGGCATTTTGGAGCTATAATCAAATTGACCAACATTAAAACAAAGGTTAGTGCAAAAATTCAAATCCATATAACTACAGGGGATTCCCTAAAATAGCAAGCTGTATGAGAGCATTTGAAACCTGAATTCCATTTAACAGAAGTTCAACTCACATGTTATTTAGTAGGAGTCCTCTAGTGAGTAGGAAAATTTGCTACCAATATTTTCAGAAGGCATATATGTAACTTTCTTAAGTATTCAATAATAGATTACCATTAGGAAGTAAGCTTTAGGAGGCCACTGGGTCAAATCTAACAGCTATGTAAAGTACCTGACTTTAGTAAGCCATCAATACATACTAGTAGCTGAACTAATAAGCAAATGAGATTGATGTGAAGAGAAGTTATATGCAATTGAAAAATACTCATTAGCCCTGCAGTGCAACTGTGCTGGGAGTCCAGATTATATGAACCCAGATGAAAGAAATAACACACTTCATTGAACACTCAAGAAATAACACTTTTACTTTGCAAAAGGGCAAAGATTTGATGGGCAGTATCAGTAGGGCAGATATTCTATCTAGCATTAAAGGAGAGACATACGAAATTCTGCTTCAGGGAGAGTTCTTAGCAGCAGGAATCTCCCCTTGGTATTTCTTTTAGAGATTTTGGCAGAACAATGGAAATACTTACAGAACTGGTATAGGGTGAGTGTTGACAGTAAAATGAGAAACAGGTACTTCTAAGCAAACCAGATACTTATATATCAATTTTCCCTTTCTGGCCTTAGAAGGACCAGTGTGTTCACAAGAGTTCTCTCGTCTCAAAGTCATGAAATGGTTTTAACCAATCATTTAAGAAATGGAACAATCTCTTCATCTTGTAGCTTCATGTCTGGGATGATAGTCAATTATTAATATTATCGGGTGCACTTTGAATGGCTTATACTCTACCATTTATACCACAGAACCTCTCTGTCAAAGACCTCAGAGGTCTTTTGGATTTTGCAATCACACTGTGGCAACTTTGATCATTTGTAGAAGAGAGGATGAGTGGAAGGGCTTGAGTCTAACGCGGATCTGCCATGTTGGCTACCACTGACCTGTTTCAAAAAATTAAAAAAAAAAATTAGTCAAATTGTGTTAAATGAATCAGACATAAAGCTAATTTTGTGACTATTTTAAATGCATGCATATTCGACACTTAAAATACCTAGTATGGCACTTTCATCTTATTTATTGGAGTGGACATTCATCAATAGGAAAATGTTCTTGATGTTCATTTCAAGGGTGACTAGGAGAACATTTCAGCAAAAGATTGAAAATATGGATGTATGGACACATTTCTCTCTGAAATTATCACCCCCCCCCCACACACACACAAAACAAGCCAACCCCACATTCCCCGTGCTGTGAGATCTCCAATCAATAGCATCGTTACCGCCTTCTCCATGCTTGCCGGCAGTTAAAGGTTACTCCTCACATTACACACTTGGACTGACCAGTGATTAAGTAGCAGGGCCAGTCAGTAACTGTCTACTTTCTTAAGAAGCTATAAAATCGATCCAAATATATCATTCCCTGAGTCCAATTTAAGCAATATTAAGCTTTTAATTCTTTCATTTTTCATCATTTTCTAAACACCTAGGTTGAATCCCCAGGCTATGTCAGAACTTTCTCACCCAGTTCCACTGATAGCTCAGAAAGCACAGTTTGTTTAAGCTGGCTTCTAGAATTTTCCCTTGACTTTAGGCAGAAGGGCAGCACAGTGCATCGTATCATCGTAAGGGGTGCGCCTTCCCTGACTCGCACAGAAATCACCATGAACTTCTCATTCCTGGTCACAACCTACGTCAGTCAACTTCCTTGAATGGGTTCTTGTTTCCAGATTGTTCCTTACTCTCTCTTCCTCTGAACACACTCTTTTCTTTTCTGTGATGGCAGCTCGCTCGCCCCTGATTAATCAACAAGCTGTCACACACCCATTTCTCTCAGTCATTTCCCTTTCTCCTCAGCATTTCTGGTCACCAGCCTGCAAGGCTGTTATGATCTTCTTATTCAATTTCTGAGAATCCTTGCTTTCTTGTTTATCACTCAAGAAAGCCCCAGGAAAATTCCATCTTCTCTTTGGCAGAGTTTTTGGCTTTTTAACCAAAGCAGGGGATAAAATGTAAATTCCTGACAGGAACATTTTCTCAACTAATATTATAGCTTTAAGAAAAACCAGAATGCTAAAGGTTGGCAGGATTCCTACATGGAAAGAGATGTTCCCGACATCATCATCATCATCATTTGCTGTATATTCCGTGTCTTTCTTTGCACAAACCACGGTTCCCTGCACATGATAGGTACTCAATTATTCAATACTTTTCTCAACCCTTTTGCTCTGCTAACCCTTAATGTTGCATCAGATTGGATAGATAGTCTTTTGTATCTGCAGACAATATGTAACCTCTGCATGTACTGCATTCGTCTCCATGGATACCGAATTTCTGTGAATGGCGTTAGAGTGAAAAAAATCTATGCTGTGTGTGGGGAGGGGGGCTGAATTCTGCTCATTCTTTTGGCTCAGGTCTGGTCCTTTTCCTTAACGCCTACCCTCCCACACCTTTTTTTTTCCTCTTACATTTTCCATCCCAGGCTATTGCAAGAATTGCAGTGCACTTGGGGCAAGAGAAGAAAACCTTTGCCTTAGGATCTTAGGCTATTATATTTGTATCTTGTTGACTTCTTGGTGAACCTCACACTGTGGAAACAGAAGCTGCTGAGAAAATGGCAGGTAAAAAACAAAACCTATTTTTGACAAATTTTAGCTACGGATCCTACCTCAGAAACCTGAAGTTCAGTGAGAACAGTAGTGGGGGGGCAGGGGTCCCAGAGCAATTTTATCTATTAAAAAAAGAGCTAAATTGAAACAATAAAGTTTAGCAGAGAAACATTTGCCAAACTTTTTCATTTTTCATTGGAGCATTATTAACAATATAACCCTGTTGTTTTCCACATTGTGCTGTTTAAAGCTCTGGTAGATTGTTACTTTTGTTATTAAATAAGAAAACCCAAACATATTTGTTACTGTAGTTTAAGGGGATATGATATATTTGCATGACACTGAGAAAAGTCTGAGTAGGAAGTAAAACAATGAATTCAGTATGCGATCGGCTTTGCAGATGCAACCTCTCAAAATTCAAGAATGAAAAAATTCTTGATGATTTTTTTAAAAAATCATGGAGAATCACCAACCTACTTAATGCTTTGTTTATTCATTTGTTGGTTGCGTGTTTTATTTCAGTGCCTAAACTTGCTCTAAGAACATCTGACATGCTAAAGCTAATTTATGATATATTTTCATCTTAATTGTTTGCTTGATATAAACCTCAGAGAAAGGAGACCTTCAGACCATTGGATGACCATGTGCCAAGAAACTGAGGGGCAGGAGCGGGGGTACTTGAGAGGGCAAAGCTGAAGATGGCAAGGAGGCGGGTGTCCTCACAGGTCTTTGGGGCTCCTGGTGGTTTTGACCTTGACCACAGTGCAAAGGCCGCTGCTCCTCAGACCCTCTAGCTGAGGTTTCTTGACAGGGCTCTAATGGCTTTCCAGAGTCTAATGACTCTACAGGCAGCTTATTGGGGTCTTCATGCTTTTTTACAGATCAATCTAGATAGTGTTAGGGCCAAGGACAGAGTCCAACACCAATTATAGCTTCCCTTAGCAGGCTTTCTTCTTTTTCTCTCACTAAAATGCATGCTAAGTTTGGTATAAAGGGTTTTTCCTCATTAAAAGGAAACTATCTCCCTATTACAAAAAAATCATGCTACCAATAGTGACAGGTAACTATAGCCGAGAATGCTAAAAATTTCTCCATGCAGACAGCTGTCAGAAGAAAGCTCCCTCCTACATTGTCCAGGTAGTGGAGGAAACAAAAAGGAGTTTCAGGGAATATTCTTGCTTGTACCATCCTCTTACATTCTGAAGCAAATCTAATGAGCACTGCCACCTCTCTCCCTTTTCTTCCAAGTTAGTCACCAACAGAAAGAAGTCCAGGTATTTCTTGTCCAATAGCAGGTCAATATTGGGCAGGCCTAAGAGAGATATGGGCTTTGTTTCTGATCCAAAATTTAAAGCTGCGAAAAGACTTTTTAAAAGGTAGCAAAAGTGTATTGAAAAAAAAATTAAAGAAGCCATCACTATAGGCATATTCTGGCTTCAGTGTTAACACTTCCAGTTGGTGTAAAGGAATACAATGTTACCACAATGATGAGAACATTTGTTGAAAAGGAAAAGCGTATGAATTGGATGATATCAACTAATTATATCCTGGGAAATGTCTGTCAACTCAGACAAGAACAATTCAAAGAAATCCTCAGAAAAAGCAGCTGAGACAAATAGCAAAATATATTCACTTCAATGAAAACTTCAAAGTATATTCTTTAAGCCAAGGGATAACTTAACTTTGCCAACTTTTACAAACAGAAAGTGATATAATTCTTTCTGTGCCCTACAAACAACATATTTTATTCCTGTGGCGGGGGGGAGGGGAGGGGTACTGGGGATTGAACCCAGGAGCATTCTACCTCTGAGCTACACCCCCACCCCTTTTTAATTTTTTTTATTTTGAAACAGGGTCTCACTAAGTTGCAGAAGGCCTTGCTACGTTGCTGAGCCTGGTCACAAGCCTGCGATCCTCCTGTTTTACCTTCCCAAGTACTGGGATTATCGGCGTATACCACCATACTCAACTTCTGTTAACTTTTTTTTAAACATGAGTCTTCATTTTCATCCCAATCAGCATTCAAGAACATAACCAAAACAGAATATTCTCTGCCTCCCCACCCCAACTCTTTGTTCTACCTTACTTTTCTCTTCACAACTGAGATTTAATCAGTTTCTACTCCAAGGAGTATCGTATCTTGTGTTTCTTTGTAAGCACCATTGCTTCATATCATGTCTAGCAGATTTAGGGTCTCAGGAAATGTTTACATATACATTTTATTCTATATACAGATTTATAGGGAAGGATCATACTGCCTCCATGTTTATTATGATTCTTTTGTTGATATCTGCAGATGTCAGGTCAATTGGACTGTGCAAACATGGAAGGTAGAGAGTGGTATTCATTGCGCACCTAGGATGTGTCGTGTGCTGGTGTTCTCATCTGTGATCATAGTCAATCCTCACGATAACCCTATGTGTCAGTCACATCATTCTCCCTTTATAGATAGCAGGTGGAGTCCACAGAGACCACTAACCTATCGTAAATCACCTGGGTTAAAGCTAGGATTTAAACTCAAGTGCTACTCCACCCAGCATAGCTTTTTTCTCTATGTCCTCTTTAAACACAGAAGCAAAGCATAAAGGTTAAGTCTCCAAGAAGTCAGGTCTAAGACTATTTAAAACCCTTGGCAAGTTTTAAGTTTTAAGTGGCTTTTCCCAACTCATTGATGATTTACTGAGTGCTCACTATATACAAGGTGCACTTGGACTACAAAGAGGCACAAGAAAGATAACTTTCTGCCACTTTTTCCTGTGGGAAATTTAGATGATGTCAATGGTCTGACAATACAGATCCAGGCTGTAGTTTGAATGCGCCCCCTTCAAAGTTCAGGCCTTGCCCATGTGATGGCCTTAGGAAGGGCCCTTTAAAGTATGGTGAGGGCTGAGGCCTCTCCTTCAAGAATGGGATTAAGGCCCGTTTAAAAGTGGCCTTGCTCAGTGTTTGGGGAGCTTGCTTTCCCGCCTTCTGCCATAGAGACATTTATTTCCCTTGGGGGATGTGCAGCAAGGTGTCATCGTGGAAATAGAGAGCAACCATCACCAGATGACCAAACCTGCTGGCGTCTTGACCTTGGGACTTCTCAGCCTCCAGAACTGTAAGAAAGTAAACTTCTGCTCTTTATAAATTATCCAGTCTCAGGTATTTAGTTGCAGCAGCACAAACAAATTAATATAATGCAACAGTCCGAGTTTGAGAGAAGCCATAAAGATGATTAAAGAACTTCAAACATCTTTTGAAGTCATCAAAAACCATCCAACCTGAAACTAATGATAATTTTTCTCACATCAACATAAATTAGGGTAAGTGCTAAAATAATATTTTAACAAGTATAACAATGCTTATTAAGATAATTTTGTAACCAAATAATTTTAGAAGCTAAAAATGACATTAACATTAATTAACTTTTTGATAATTTTTTTTTCTAAAAGAGTTTGGCAGACATTTAAAAATCTCTCCCAATCACCAGCGATATTTGAATGCTAATGTTTACCAGGTTCCTTCTTAACTTACTCAGAATCCAATCAGAGACAGTCAGAATTATTGAATTTTGAGGAATGCTGTCCTGTTAGCCCTTTTTACAGTTCTGTCATAGACTAGCCATGGAAATGTGACAAATCACAGAATAGGGTGATTTCTTAGTACAGTCTCTGAGACTGTTTTGACAATATAAGGAAGGCAGTATGTTGTCGGAGATCTTAGTTTTCCAAAATGTATCTATCATTCTGAGATACAAAACAGTCAAATAAATAGCTTCCAGAGAGACTTGGCCCCAAGGATCTGCTTTCTTTCCTCCTTTCTGTCCTGAGTCTCTCTACAATCCCTATCTCTGCTCTGATGGGGACAGACCTGAGGCTGTGAACCTGCTGCCTGCAAGCCAGGCTCTGGGTGATGAGCAGCCCAGAACCCCAGGGGACACGGTGCCACAGGAGCAGCTTAGACTTGATGTTCTATGGGACCTGAGTGGCAATGAGCAATGCTAGAGTTCAAATGTGTCCTTTCTAAAAATCAGTTGTTGCCAATGATGTAACATTAAGAGGACATTCACAGACCCTCCAGTTCTGGGGAAAATCCCTGCTTCTAGACACTATTCAGGGTAGAAGAGAGGAATCAGATGGAGGGGGGGGGGGGTCCATCCCTTCCCAGGAAGCTTAGCACTTCCCAAAGGTGAGAGAGCACTTCTCAGATGCTACCACAAAAACACATTGTAATCCCCACACTTGTGATCCATCCGGGCTTCTAGGTCCTGGGCTGCTCAGCCACAGATCAAGGGAAAGAAGATCCCTCTTCCTCCGCTGATGTGCACCTGGGTGGTGTCCCAGCCCAGGCTGCAGGACAGAGGTAGAAGGAAACATAGTGCCAGTCCCTCAGTGGGCCACCAGCTCAGAAGGCTCTGTGCCAAGCTCCTAATTGCCAGGGTCCAGCTAACCCTTCCTGAAAGGGCACACACAAGGAGGACATTGTTCTAAGTCAGACCTAGCCTCAGAGGAGAAAATTCTATAGCAACACCACGGCCATGGGCAGGCTTTCGGTCTTGTCTAAATGCTGTATTGCTGCATTTGTGCTCCTTCCTAGGTTTGGGGAATCTTCTATCCTTTCTCAGTCCTGTCAAGAAAAAGTCTCAGTACGTTGTGGAATGCATAGTGTCCTGGCTGTGAGTGAGCAGGTGTCCCCTCTCCTCTCCTCTCTCTTCTCTTCTCTTCTGTTCATTTCTTCTCTCTCTCTCTCCTTGAACTGAGTAAACTGTCACAGGAACATTTTTCTGATTTTACCTTTTCAAAATCTGATTTTCTGAACTTCTGCATAATAACAGAAGTCTAAAAGGAATGAGTTAACTTCACCATGTCACATAAAACCATTATTATAAATGAGTCTAAAGATATTAAACATAATGCATGTGGTTTATAGAGTGCTGAGGGCAGTGGTACAATTTAATTGAGGATTTCCTGTGCTGTCTGGCACTGAGAATAAGGGATCGTATTGTGGCCTCCCTTCCCTTTTTTTCCCTGTCCCCCAGAGCCTAATATATCAATCAAATAAAATTAGTGTAATTAGGAAGCCAACTGAAGACAGAGGAGCTCTTCCTCTAATTTTTCCTAATGAAAACTTAAGTGCTACTATAAAGCAAACGAATTTATCTGTGCAAGGAAATTAAATTAATATGATCATTGTAGCTTTAAGAAACTCAGATGATTTGAGATCATTCAAAATGCAAATGGATTTTCCAAGAATGATCACAAGCTTTGATTAAAAATGATCAAATATGGCATTTGTTTCTCCCATCATGCATGTTCTAGTCTCATTTCTCAGTACCACTCACTGCTCCCCACCTCTGAAGGTTCAGGTTGGCAGTGTGTGGACCCTGGTGGAGGTGGAAAGAAGATGCCTTTCATGTCAGCCTGGGGGACCATAGGGCCTTACGGGGGCTAGAGAAAGCTTTCTTCCCTAAATCCACAGTGAGCTCCATGCAGCCAGAGTGGCATCCTGGTGGGGATGTAGCTCAGTAGTACAGCGTTCGCCCAGCATGTGCAAGGCCCTGGGTTCGAACTCAGCAACACACACAGACACACACGTACACACACACACACACACACACACACACACACACACACACACGAGTGTCAGGAACTGTGAGAGGTTGAGCTATGCAAGGTAGTGGAGGAAATGGATACGTGGAGGGAAGACTTCTTGAATATTCTAGGCTTTAGAGGAGAGCAGTCAGGCAGCAGTAACTTGACGAGCTACCAGTCACAAGCAGGTTACTTTAGGCTTGAGATGAGCTTAGTGTGCTGATAGTTTGACAGAAACAGCCAAGGAAGGTGGGAGCCTACAAGTTTATGTTCCTCCTGAACTTCCATTGACTTAGAATGGATTTTCAGATGACAAAATAGTTGATCTGTTATTTACTTAAGTTTGTTTTAAGAACAGGAGATCCTGTTTAAGTGATAGAAGGAGTCTCACGAGTGGGAGCTCTGTGGGTCTCACACCCAGAGCCAGAAGTGCTAGAGTCTGCGTCAGTGAAGAAAGAACACAAGGCCCAGCAAGTGCCTTGGGTGGCACACACACACACACACACACACACACACACACACACACACACACACTTTAGCTTGTGGCTTTGGATTTTATTTTAAAGCATTCAAAAATAATATATTTTTTGCATGTTTTTCTCTTTCTACAATTTTGTTCATGTAAGGTATTTTTAAAAATGTGTGTGTTTGCATCATTACTCAGATATTCTCCTTTTCTGAAATAAATAAAGCAATGTAAAACTTACTCAAAAATTTAGTTCTCTCTCTCTCTGACAAGTAGTGAGCATCTTCCTAACTATATGATGATTGAACCCATTTCAATAGAATTTGAAATGTGTGCTAACTAGTTACAGAGGGATTTCTAACCTATGATGCGATGATTTGCTTTGATTAATAAGAAATAGCCTTGATGTGCTGTGAGAGACAGTAGTAAGTAGAGATTGAATCCCTGTTTTGTGCCATGCTCTCAGCTAAGTGCTTTATTGAAGTTCATTCCATTCTGTAGAGTATTACTATGCCCTTTTGGTGAAGCTGGAATCAGAGGTACAGAAAGGCTAAGAAACGTATGCAAGTCACACAGCTGGTTCCTAATTGTCAGTGCAGGACCTAAACCAAATCTTGTCGCAAAACTGTACCCTCACCCATTATGTTGTATCTCTTGTCTACTAAAGTAAGGAAAGGAAAGATAGAGAAGCTAGGTCGGGCTGTACAGTGGCAGAGACGATGGGCTTGTTCTAGCAGATCCCTTTGGGATAATAACTCTGTACCCAAGGCTGTACTTTCTTATCTAAGAACATTCTGGCCCAGCCCTGCTGCTACTGCTTAGGTCTGCTGAAACCTGATCTTCTTGTAACCTGATTACTGAAATTCTCTTCTTTTCTCCCTTGTCTCCAAAGCTTCACCTCACAAGCATCCAAATACAGCTAATCTGGAATGATGAGATCTATGTTCTTTCTCTCATCTGATTGTTTCAGTCTATTACTTCATAATCTCTATAATCTTTTCTGTCTTATTTCATATCTTAAATAGCTCATATCCAGGTTACCTAAGCAGTGTACTAAAAAGTATTCTTCCTGACCTTTCACATACAAATCAGTAGTGGGATGAGAACTGGGTTGGCTTCCTTATTTCTACACTATTGCTACTGGGTAGAAATTTAAATTTACCTCCTTATTAAGTTGACTGTAGTTCAAATATAGAATGTCCCCTGGAAAAGCTCAAGTATTGCCAACATAAAAATGTTCAGAGGTGAAATAATTGAATCAGAGCTCTAATCTCATAAATCTGGATAAATCACTGAAGGATCAATAGTTTGAATGGAGGAGGCAGATCACTGGAGGTGTAGTTTTGGAGACCGTAACTGTCCCTGATTACTTCGTGTCTCTTTCTTTTTCCAGACTCCATGAGATGAGCTCGGCTTCCCTCTACCACACCATCCTGCCACCACCTCGATGTCTCTGCCTTGGAGCTGGCTGGCTGTGGACTGAAACCTTTGAAACCTCTGAGAGGATGAGCCTGAATGAATGTTTCCTCCTCTAAGTTGTTCTTGTCAGATATTTGGTAATAGGGATGGGAAAGCTGACCAAAATAGTGGCTCTCCTCTGTAACTCATACCCAGTATGAGATCAGTACTTGACATTTAATAAGAGTTCCATAAAGACTTGTTGGATGAACCGACAAAAGTCTATCAGGTAAGCTTTTGTACAACAGACTATTCCAGTGGAAACAGTGATCTGATGCACTCAGATATATGTCTGAAGTTTACAGATTCCATTTTTTTCCCTTGAAGTAAATAGAAACAGCAATTGGCTGAAAGAATTTCTTAATGCCATACAATAGATAGGGACAAGAATTTTTTGCATTTTCTGATGGAGCTGTGGAAATGTAATTTTTAGATTTTTGCTACCAGATCACAGTTCTCGCTGAAAATGTTTTCACAACCTCCCGTTTTTGTGTTCCTTTGTACCATGAGGCATGGAACACTTTTTTTGTTGTTGCTGTTTTCATGAACACAAAAACCCTTCCTGAGCAGGAGCGTTCCCAGAAATTCTAATGAACATTAAAGAAGTATCCTGAATCCTGGTGTTCCTATGGTTTCACAGCTCTCGCAGGGCTCCCAAGTTCCCCCAGCCCTAATTTGTTCTGGTGAGTTTTTGTTTGTTTTCACTCAGAGGGTTTTCTCAACTGGGCTCTGTAGCTCATGTCAGCAAAGAAAGTCAAAAATATGCTCACTGTGTGCCAAGAAAGCAGTAATGACACATATACAAAATAGAGCAGTTCTACTGGCTCTTAACACCAGAGAAGCCAGGCAGATTGCATGTAGGCTAGCTGAAAAACTTACAAGATAATTCTGTCCTAAGTAGGAAAAGTATTGAGTTCACTTTTCTTAAGTCTTGCATACATTAGCAAAAGAGAGGATCAACATGAACCAGGACTTTGGTGGGTTTTGCTGCTGGCTGCTCCTGGTCATTTATGTGGCACATGTCTTATGAAAATAACACTGGCAAAAATGTACCCACAAATATGTTTGAAGAAATAAGCTATAGAGTATGTACACATTATGACACATAATTACTATGTGGGAAAGTCAAACTCCACAGAGAATGTTCTGCATTTGTAGCGTAAATGATTGGCCTGTGCCTGCCTCTCCTCTCTGTGGCCTCCCAAGCGCATTTGCACCCCGCCCCCAGCTGCCCTCCCCTGAAAACCCCATTACTTTTGTAATGTTTTTATGGCTTCCACCCATCAGTCAGATCAGTAAAAAATTAGCCAAGTGAGTCATTCATTTACTAGTTCAACAGGTGTTAATTGAGCCATTACTATGTGTGGATACTGCCTAATCCTCTGTCCACTCAGAATAGGACCCTCCGAGAAGGTGTCCTGAGGCCCTGTAAAGCCCAAGTGGAAACAAACCAAGCACAGCACAGTGCAGTGCAGGCTGAGGAGCCCAGCAAAGGGCAGGAGGCTCCTTCTCAAGAGCAAACTTGGAAAACAAGGACTTGGACCATGATCATGTACTGTCTACTGAGTGAGATTTTCTTAGGCCTTATCATTTCTCCGTGTTTGCATTTCTGTGGTCTCCCTTTTATTTCTCCTCAGTAATGAGTATTAAAAAAGATTTTCAAAAAAGCAAAAGAGAACTGTTGGCTTGCCTTCAGTGTAGCCCAACAGGGAGCTAGATTACCCATATTCAGATATGAAGAGAAAACTACCAAGAGAGCTCAGAGAAGAGATCCCCCAGGCGTGGAAGGGAAGAAGTTATGGGGAGCTGGCTTGGGTTACTGAATGTTCCCCTAGGCTTCTGGTAGAAAGATTTGTTCATTTCTCTAACTTTCTCTAATAATTAGGCCTTACTTCTGAGCATTCAAAAGGACCCTTATTCATAAAAATATAGGTTTCTTAGCTACATATCTTAGAGAATATGTATTCAGCTTCTCCATTAATTACTGAAACATAGGATGCTTAAGAGATAATCTTTCTATCATATTAAAGTTGATCAACCTATTTTTCTGTACCATCATTGTATTAGGAACAGGAGGCACTGGGTTAATACTGGGTTAATGCAGTTCCTGCCTTCCAGGAGTTTATATTCAAACTGGGGAAACAGGGAACAGCCAGCATCTACTTGTGATATAACTCTAATTTTTTTTCCTTTTTCTGCTCTGAATTGTTGACTTCAAAATTTGAAAACAAATTATTTTATGTTATAAAACAAAAAAGAATGTTTTCTTTAAAAGATACATTTTAAATTATCATCTTTTTCCTCCCCTGAGAAATTCATGATCAATCTTTCAAATTTTCTTGTTATGAGTATGGTAGAGGAAGATCATTCATTCTGGAAATTGTGTTTGCTAAAATATTGAGAAACTTTATGCTGTTTTCTTATCTCCAACTTTACCTTTTTAAGAGAAATGAGCTTGCTATGCTAATGTTTGGCACAATCAGGGAACAAGGACAACCCAGGTGTTCTGGAAAAAGTAGGACCAAGGGAAAGAGAACAGGAGGAGGTGATGTGAATATGCTTACAAATACAAATTGAGATCCTAGTCATTTATGGGAAAATTATTCATAGACTCGGTATTAGAACTCTTACGTTTTTATTGTGGTTGTTTGTTTTGTTTTGTGTTTCCTCATACAAAATCTTAACATTTGTGGAAGTGGGGTGAAGAGTGCAAGAAACTCTTTTGGTAATTTTTGTAATATTTTTATAAGCCTGAAACTTCCTCAAAAGAAACCCCTAAAAAAAGACAGACAAGTAGTAAGTTCAAACAGAAACTAGTGGAACCAAATTTTGCACCTGAATTTGACTCTAAAACTCTGCATTTTGAGCATTACTTTATTCTATCTCCCTTTTCAAATATGAGGGTATTATATTCCCATCTGCTCTTCAGTAACTGTTTTCCACCTAGAACTTTAGTTCTCAAGGACCAAACTTTGAAACCAAAAACTTCAATTGAAGTTGATCAACAAACCTTTTCAGACTATTTCCTTTAATCTTGGAAATAGTATTAGTTATCTATTATGATGCAGCAAAATTTTCATAAATGTGGTGACTAAAACAATAATAAACATTTTATTCTTTGTGGGTCAGAAAGTCAGGAATGGCTTGGCTATGTAGTTCTGGCTTAAGATCTTCTATAGGACTGTAGCCAAGATGTCTAGTAGGGCTGCAGCTATTAGAGCATTTAACTGGGAGTGGAAGATCTACTTTCAAGATGGCTCCTGCACATGGCTGCCAAGTTGGTGCTATCTGTTAGTAGGAGGCCTCAGTTTCTTCTCAAGTGGGACTCTCCCAAGGCTGTTTGAATGTCTGCAGGACCTGGCAGTTGATTTCTTCCACAGCAAGTAATTCATGAGAGAGAAAGTCAGGTGAAATGATCAGTTTTCAGACTTCCTCTTAGAAATCATAAAACATTTCTGCCACATTTTATTGGTTAAAAGCAGTCACTTTGAGCTCATATTCAAGGGGAGATCGAATTAGATCTCACCTTACTAAGGGAGGAGGGCAAATACCAGAGAATTTGCAACATATTTTAAAGCCACCACATGTGGGTTGTGGCCAATTATACATATACTACATATACTATTTATATATATCACACCATGGTTATATACCATCACACTAGCTATTTATATACAACACATCATGATATGGCTATGGATTAGTAGTTCTAATTATTGCTCTTTGAAATAATCTGCTCTGATATTCCTTTGCATATCCATAACTAGGCTTTGTAAATCCTCTGAATAGGCCTCTTGGTTTAAATGCCCCAAAGCCCAATAATAACCGCTTAGGCAAGTGGGCATTTATTGGTTTATGTAACCCAAAAAGCTTGAATACTGACAAGATTTTCCTTCTGTGTCCTGTCTATTCTTCATGGTGTGTCAATTTAGGTCAATTTTAGAGCAGCTTTCTACACATAATAGAAACTATGGCTTCTGAAATGTAAATTTTGATTAGTAAATGTAAATCTTATTTAGTTCTAAGTTAAAAACAAAAAATAAAAGCCTAAGGTGCCAAGCTTGGGGGCCAAAGGAGGGTCAGGGTCCTTTGACTTGGTAGCTTTGGGGTTGTGGTAAGGTAGCATTCAGAAGAAAAGTGTGTCATGGAGGGGAGAAGAGAGCGAGGAAAAGACAGAGTCCTTTGTACTGTTTCTAGAAAAAGTTCTAGATATTTGATTAAGTATGGATACTGAAGGTAGGAAAAAGCAGTTTATTTTCGCATATATTTCTGCTTATTCATTTAAAATTAAAATAGTGACAAAAACAACAATTATGTGAAACCACACATTCTTTTGATGAGTCATTTGTGTGGATACCCACAGTCATATTTGGCATTAATGCTAATATATTTTAATTAGAACAATGTGGCCCATGGATGTGTTCTAAGTTTTCATTTGAACGCCCAAAGAAGCTTTTAAGAATTGTTCCTAACCTTTCGTCAGTTATAAAATAGAGTTCCCCGCTTGAGTCTTTCAGCAATGCTAGGGACACTTTGGCAATAGTTTCATCTTTGGCAGGTGGACACATTTCCCAGAAAGGCAATGAGTAAATGAGTAAACTGCTAACACCCGACTTCCAAGAAGCAAAACCCATCAAGTTTTACAAAACAACAATCCTGTTAGTAGTTGTGGGGTGTGTGTGTGTGTGTGTGTGTGTGTGTGTGTGTGTGTGTGTGTGTGTGTGACAGAGAGAGAGAGAGAGAGAGAGAGAAAGAAAGAGACAGAGAATACTTATATATTTGAAAGTTGTACACACACCAACATGCCTATTTTAAAATTTTACATAACTGTGGCCAGACAGTTTGAGAAAACAAAAGTCTACACATGTTAGTTGCATAAATAAAAATATCTAAGGAAGCACATACACATCATACTTTTCTTATAAAATACACTTTATATAACACACACATACTATGTACTTTCTTCATAAGATTATACTAGAATACTTGGCTTGTGGCAGGCATTTTCTTGAGCTCTTGCTGTGGTCTAGTTCACAAGCACAGCCTTTCTAAGATCATTGCTATCACTCTGGAATATTTTTTTTACACTCAGCTCTTGAATGAGTTTCTTCCCCTTCCCTCCTTTGTACTGACTTCCCCAGAGTCTCCACTGATTCCATTCACACACAAACGCTACTTTGGGTCTGTTCCACTTTGAACTGACATTTTAGCATCTATTTCTGGTCAACACTATGGGTAAAGCAAGAGTTCTCCTTTAAATAACTCTTCTTAGCTGATCTGGCTACTCAGACAGCCTACACACCCTGTTGCCCGTTTCCTGTCTTCCTCCTGAGAGTAACTGGTGTGTATAAGACAGACATGGCTGCATTCAGCATGTCCCATTGCATTCTGTGGTCTAGTGGTCTCATTCCTACGGGACATGATGGCTGCTGATTGCTCTTCCTTCCTCCTCCCCACAAATTTACATTCTTGCCTTTGCTACCTCAACTGGAAGCTCAAATAGTAAGGCCATTCATTGATCAATAAGCCTGCAAATAATAGACCACAAGGGGAGGAACACTAACAAGCAGAAGTATCCTGTATACACTTCTCAGAAAGGTCACAATAGCCACTGGACTATACACTCTACCAATGTGTCTGTACTTGTCATGGGAGAAGCAAATCCTGAAGCAAGAATCAGTCATGCTGAGGCATGCCTGAAATCCCAGTAATTGGGAGGCTGAGACAGGAGGATCACAAGTTCAAAGCCAGTCTCAGCAATTTAGTAAGACTCTGTTTCAAATAATAATAATAATAATAATGATAATAATAACAACAACAATAATAATTTACAAAAAGGACTGGGGTAGAATGCCCCTCATTTTAATCACAAGTACCAAAACTAACTAACTAACTAACTAACTAACTAAATACTGAAACAGAAGTCATGAATCTAGCTCTCAATTTGGTTTTTCTTGTCCTCAGCAAAATTGCCTCCTAGAACCTTTCAAGCCTTGCAAGGTCTATCATATTTATTCATTGTGGAGACTTGTCTTTCCTTCTTCCCAAACAGTGTAGGGTACATCTGTATTGATGATGCATTCCAAGTGATGTCTGAGGATGTTGCTCTGCCTGCCAGGCCAGGAGAGAAATTTCCCATTGTCAAATCATGGATCTTTTGCTTCACTGAAAAAAATGTTTTAATCTTGTCCTAGACAAGGCCCCCCAAATAGCAGCACCCGCAACCAAGTTGTCTCTTGGGTAAACTTTTTCAAGGGCAAGACAGACAAAGCCCTGCCTGGCACTTTGGTTCCCATTCAGTGGTGTCCAGGGCTTTAGCTGCAGGTTTCTCTTACGACTGCCTGGGATTGTAAATCAACTGCATCAAAAAAAAAAAAAAAAAAAACTGGTCTTAACGTGGTTAATGGAGGGGATGGAAGAACGCTTTCCTGGTCACTGCCTGGAATTGTTGGTCAAACTCAAGGAGGCATTTGGACACATTGAACAGTATGAGGTTGTTGACTGCCAGATTCTGAGCCTCTACTCCAGGTCTAACGCAGGAAGGAGCCATATGTCCTGGCCAGAGATTAAACATAAATGAAAGTCCTCATTTATTCACACACACACACACACACACACACACACACACACACACACACACACACACACACACACACACACACACACACACACACACACTCACTCACAGAGTAAATACGAAAATACCAAGTGCTCTGTACTTTGCTTACAGATGAGTGCCAGAAGACTTGATCATTGCACTAGGACACTAGGAACAGACCCCTGACCCCCTCCTGGGCAGAAGTAGCATGCTTGTCACTCTGAATTCTTTTGCCCATGCTTTCAGGTCAAGGACTCGATGTGTTCTTCTGAATCTTCTGCCTGGAGGTCCACTCAGGGTCTAAATCACCTTGATGCCAACAGAGTTATTAAAGACATTTTGAGCAAAACCTGAGAAAGAACATGGGAAGGAGAAGACCCCTTCAAAAACCATTTTTGGTCTAGCCAAATATCAAACAGGATTACTGTCCAGTCCAGTGAGAAACTTGTCCCTTCTGTCCTGCCTACCCAACAAACCTGAGATATAGGTGTATGCCTTTGGGAAGGCTAAAAACTATTAAATTGGGGTTAACAATGTGGAAATAGAAGCCCATGTCCTTCCAAAAGTGAGGCCTGGGTAATGAAAGCCTTCTTGTGGCCTTATCAAATAGACCTTTTAAAACGTAAGACCTTTCACAACGACATTGTTTGTCTCAGGAAGGTCATTCAAAGTCAATCTCGTCCACTTAACCTTCAGGTTTTAACACTCCCTGCTAATTTGCAAGAACTCTTTCTAAAGCCACCAAGTGCTCACCAGGGAGATAGTTTAAAGGAAAACATGTTCATAGTTATTATCAACAAATCCATTTATGGAACTGCCCAAGACATTTAGATAAAATGAATCAAAGAAAAAATGTGTTTTCATGATGTCAAGGAGGTTAGAATGCCAGACTGCAAACACTCACAAGGACATAGGGTGTTTGCTCCTCTCTTAAGGAGCCCACGGACTTTGTGTTAAGAGGCAGGAACAAGGTCAGAGGATCCTCCTAAAACTGTAACAAGCAGGACTATCCAGAGTGTTGAGCCTGAGTCAGAGTCCCTCAAAGCTCCAGAAGATGAGAGCTGAGAAATTAAAATTAACTGAATGGTAGCTGAAAATGGGAGTCATCACCAAAGGGCAGGAGCCAGATGAACAGGGAACGAGTGGGCACTTTACCTTAGCAGAGTAGAGTGAAGAGGATCCAAAGTGCCTTACATGTGCTAAAAGTATCTGTGGCTTGCTTTTGCATGTGTATTAATTTACTGATCAGTCTATCATCTGCACCCAGGCCCTTGACTTGGTACTGGAGCTCCAATACGAAATAGTTCAGACTTACAGGTGGCCAGGGGAGGCAGACGGAGAGGATTACAGTTGTGAGTGATGAATGCATTCAGTGGTGGAGTGTGAGCAGAGAGCCATGGGAACTCTGCCGATCCCAGATTTTGGGGGTCGAGGAAAGTTTCTCAAAAGAGAAATTGCCTGTGCTGAGACCTGTATGAGACAGAAAAGCACATAGGTGGGTTAGGCTGGGGAAAAAAAAGTCATAGGATGCATTAGACATAAATTTCCTGGAATCCAATGAAGAATTTAATAATAACATATACATTTTTTGGGGGGGGACATGCAATTGAACCAAGGGGTATGCTACCTCCAAGCTACACACCCAGCCCTTTTTATTCATTGTTTTGTTTTGAAACATGATCTTGCTAAGTTGCTGAGGGCCTGGCTAAGATGCTGAGGCTGGCCTCAGGCCTTGGATCCTTCTGTCTCAGTCTCCCAAGTACTGGGATTACAGGTGTGTGCCACTATGCCTGGCTAAAATACACATTTTGATCTTTTTGTACTATATGTCAGATTTATAAAACACCCATTTTTTAAAAAGATGCTATATTTTATAATCTGATTATGCACTAATGTAGGACAGAGTCCTCTGAGTTGAAGTTATGCCAAAATCACCTTGCATCCATGACAATTTTGTTAATTACTTTGAGTTGATACTTATTAACAATGAAATACACTTTAAAATGAAGTAAGGTCCAAAATTGCCTTTAGCTGTCTACCAGTATGTTGGTAAATCAATTCAATGGGCTTTGGGTGATATCTGTGATATACACTGTTACCCAAGATGTTATTTCTGTGTAGTTTTGAAGAATATTAATAATGTTAATTGGAATTGAGATTACAGATCATATATGCAAGACATTATCCTGTTTCTTCCATATAAAAATAACAATGAGAATGGTAACAATGGAAAATTATTTAGGAACTTATTATGTTCTAGGAGGACTGATGTGGGAAAAAGAACGGCAGTTGAAGGGGGTAACAGGAAGCCTCTGGGCAAGGAGGCAAAGAGCAGAACCAAGAGTACTCGCAAGACGTGGGACTTTGGGAAGCAGATAGAAAAAGGAGGAATTCAACAAGTATGAAGTTGTTTTTGCTTGTTTATCTGTTTTTTGTTATTTCAGCTACATTCCATTGCATCTGAACACAATTTTGACAATTGTGATGCTAAACAATGACCTATTTATGATGTCATACCCAGACCTTCTCTAAGACTGTTAAAAGACTAAGAAAGTTCACTAGGATTTATGGTGACTGGATATTTCTGGGTCATTTCATTAGATGATTCCTGATATTGGCAATGTCTGAGGTTGAGTGTAGATTTGTTCGGCAGGACCAAGCAATAGCGTTTGCACAGGTTCACATGTCCTCTTGAAAATGGAGGAATTGACACTCCAAAAAAAAAAAGACAGAAAGTGCAGAGAAAGTAAAAATCTAATTGGAAGAATAATTGTGTTGTAGGTGATACTAGTATATCTTTTTTCCTCAGTGGTTTTCTAACTTTCACATGCATAAGAACCACCTGGGAAGGGGAGAGGCACTTTTTCTGAAGTTCCTACTTCCAGAGAATCCAAATCTTTTGGCTGCTGCTGAGGAGTGGGGACCAGAAACATTTGCAACAAGCACGTTACATGAATCAGACCCAGAAGTCTTGGCAAAGACCACATATGGAGAAACACTTTGAAAGTCTCCGGAGGAAAAAAGAAGATAATATAAAGAGAAAATAATCAACACCACTCCTAAGAAACAGGGGGATAGGAGAGACACAAGATTCAAAGTTAATAGAAGCCCAAATATGAATTATATTACAAAATCACACAATTTGTGATGTATTATAATTAGCAATTATCATTCCTTGCTTATTGTTTATTCCTGGCCTATTTCCATTAAATGGCTACAAAGAAAAGTATATATATATATAATATGTATTTTCCTCAATATATATATATATGGTGAGGAAAATACATATTATTTATTTTAAGAGATGCTATCTAGATGTGTGGGGAAGAAAGGGAAGGGAGAAGTGATGAAACGTATACCACCTGGTATACCTGTGTAACCAGCATGAATGGCATGTGCCTTCCTGGATGCCACAGCCTACTGCAATTGCTTACGTATAAGTCTCTATTTCTGAACAATTTCCAGCTGCCAGGATCTGGGAATTCATTCAGGTGTGTGATTCTAACTGGATCAAGTCTGGTAGGGTAAGAAACACAGAAGGAAATGAATCATTACCGATAAAACTTCCTGCTTGAGGAGAAGGAATGTAATAAATATTTAACTTTGAGGAAGATAAATGAGAGGATTTCTGTTTTAAGGGGATTTTTTAAATTACTAGAAGTATGAAGTCCAATAATTACTTTTAGTACTAAGTAAAATAAATTATTCACCATTAAAAAAAACCCAAGTGGTGATAAAAATAATGGGTGCGATTATTTAATCATTACGAACTTTTGAAAAGGTATGTCTAGTCTTTCAAGTACTGAATCATGTGCATCAAGAGAGTCACTGCCCCAAGGAACTCATAAAATGAATTTATATGACCAATTAATGAGAACAAAAAGCATAGTATAATATGTGTGATACATTTTAACATGGCAAAATTTATCATTCATTTTACATTCGACAAAACTTTTTAAATTAATGTCCTCAATATCCATTCTGTCCAGTGTTCTGTAAATAAAGCTGTGCACATGTGATATATTTTTTTTTCAGTAGCGTTTTCTTGGATTTTTTCACTAAAACACATTATATAATTAAATAAATTTCCTTAAGAAGTGCAACCAACTGTACTTGATTGAAAAGAAGATGTTCTTCTTTTCAAACTGCATGAAAATATCTTCGAGTGAGGAAAAAAAAATAGACACCAGTAAACCATTGCCTTTTTAAAGCATCATTTCCCCCTGTAATTCAAAATTCCTTTTCTGCTCTCTGCCCCACAGTCCCATGGGCCATCAAGCTGCCAGCAAGAGCCATAATCATGAGCAACGCAAGCCAGACACGAGGTCAGGGCGAGCTGGAGGCCAGCATGGGCTGAGGGAAGGACTGGGCCTCCCTTCCAGCAAGAAAGGCTGCCTTGCACGGTGAAGATTAGCAGAGATTTGACTTGAAAGCCAATTACTTGTGAAAGAGAAGCAGATGTCAAGGGAAAAGCTCAAAGGATATGGAAATAGTAACTGTTGCTATTTTTTCTTAAATAGTAAATGCTCAAAAGAGTAAAAACAACACCCCCTCTCCACCCCAAACACCAAAAAACAAAGACAAACCTCCACCATCAGAAAGCACAAGAGGGAAACACATCCGAGATGACCTGAATCCTAGGTGAAACTACTCCTTTAAAAGATCTGTTCTGTAAATAAAGTAATAACAAAAGTACCTAGACTGATATACCAGACATGCATAGTTTCTGATAGAACAGAATGAAGTTGCGTGGGAGTTAAAATACACCAAAAGTTGCCCACCACTGGGTTGAAATAACCAACTGAAAGGTTGGGCATGGTTTTGGGGTACAAAGAATTGGACTCCAGGGTCCACTTACCCCCAACCTATTTGCAAAACCTGCTATTAGTGGCGAGTGACAGGGGCAGGGGGTGAGTTGGAGAAATGTGAAGACTTTTCCCTTAACAGCATATTGGCAACTGGCGTTATATAATTTCCTTTTACCGACCACAGAATTGCTAGTCATTAGAGCTTTCAGGCACTGTACATTGTTGCTGTCATCCATTACCATGCACAATAGAGTTTACCACAAATAAGATCTTGGAACTCTAAACAGTGAAATCCTAGGAAAACATTGCCATGGCAGAGCAATAGTTCAACAGGATGATGTGTGACTTTCTATGAGAATTTACAATAAGTGCAGGATCAGGATGATTAAGGGTATTTGGAATGTGACTTTGAGTAAAACAAGTCAAAACAAAGAATAAGGAACCAAAATACCATACATCAATATTTTTAATCATTTCATGCAAAAATATTTACTTATGCCAGTCATTTTATTTTATCCTTACCATTCTGAATACAAGTAGGAGTTACTGGAAGGCTTGATAATTCCCATTATTTCTTTCTCTCTCTATTCCTTAAATATCCAGGGTAGATGAACTGAATTCTACTCCCTTCACTACACATAGGTTAAAATTTTTCTTCTAAAAAGGGCTCTGAAAACCTAAACCACACTAACAATGACTGTGATACTCTACCGCTTTCAAAACAGTGACAATTTCAATTTTAGAAGGCTTGCATAAAAAGAATGATCCAAATCCAGGCATAGTGGTACATGTTTGTAATCCCAGTACTTAGGGGACTGAGGCAGGAGGATTGCAGATTTGAGGCCAGCCTCGGCAACTTAGAGAGGCTCTCAGAAACTTAGTGAAACCCTATTTCAAAAAAATAAATAAATAGAAAGGGCTGAGGGTGTGGTTCAGAAGTAGAATGACCCTGGATTCAATCCCCAGCACCACAAAACAATAACAATGACAACAACAAAATTGCTATAAAACAAGAATTCCTGAATAGTTTCTCCAGAATCTCTAAACACAATTCCTATTGGCTTCTTGCTGACATAAGTCAGACCACTAGCATATTTTCTCATTTTTCCTTATTAAAATGCCAATATGCTTGGGAAGGAACATTTATTATACCTCATTGGCCAATAAAACACAAGTTGAATTTCTTTTTTTTTTCGGTACTGGGGATTGAACTCAGGGGCATTCTACCTCCAAGCTACACCCCCAGCCCTATTTTTTATTCTTTATTTTGAAACAGGGTCTCACTAAGTTGCGGAGTGCCTCACTAAGTAGCTGAGGCTGGCCCCGAATGCTGGGATTACAAGCATGCGCCACCATGCCCGGCTCACAAGTTGAATTTCTCTGATCTTTTCTTCTCTGAGAATTAACCAAAAGTGGACTCATTAGTAAACAAGATGGTGAAACAAGGGGAAGGGAAGTTCATTGGTTGAGATTACTGTATGCCAAGCACACACCATATGTATGTGGTACAGTACTATACATTTTATTCTGTTTAAATCTTTGCTTAAGTGACAAGATGTAGGTGGGTTTTCCATTTTATCAGTGAGAGCATCGAGACTCAGAGAGGTGAAGCTAATCATTACGGCTCACACATGGTAGAGATTCAACCCCAAAGATACAAGAGTACAAAGGCCTTGCTGCTTTAAGGAGCTCTGAAGGCTGTAGGCAGACAAGCTCCACGTGGAGCCCGGCAGAGCTGGCCCTGCCGCCAGCGCTCTCGAGACTGGAGCGGGAACAGATCTCTGAGTTTCTGACTCCCAGCCCAGTCTTCCCCCACTAGACCACACAGAAAACCCTGATGTAGCAGGAACAGGGTTTGGCTCTATTGCCCTCCAGCCTACACTGAGCTCCATAATCATTTCTGGTCTTCCATTCTGGTCTGGGATGACCAGAGACAACCTGCTCAATGCCCCCTGTGGAACTGGTGGGGGGAAGGGAGCATTGGAGATTTGGCTCCCTCTGCAAACACCTTTTAAAAGGTAGCCATTAGTCCTTGAAGGCAACTGTTAGACATGATGCTGAGACTTGATGTGTGGGCCCTTGTGAGAGGCCTGGTGTACACGGTGAGTTTTCTTCAGGCATGGAGTCTTGGGCCTGAAAGGACCAGAGTTGATAAGATCACAAGACCAGCAGGAGAAGGGAGGATGAGGGCTGAAACAATTTAAAGGAGACCTAGGATATCAGTTAAAACAATAGAAAGCCTAGAAAATACCTGCTTTTTACTTGTTGGTGTTACAAATCTGCTCTGAAATGTATCCTCATAAGTCAGCTCCTTCAACAACTTAATCAAATGGTACCAAAATTTAATCAAGTTCAATTTCTTTTTTAAGTTACATTAAAGGTAAACAAAGAGATTTTATCCCTTCCTTCCCTCCCTTCCCTTCCTTCCTTCCTTCCTTCCTTCCTTCCTTCCTTCCTTCCTTCCTTCCTTCCTTCCTTCCTTCCCTTTGTGGTACTGAGCTACACCTCCAGTACCAAGATTTTCTTACTAAATGAAATAATGTTCACAATTGTGTTTAAAGCCAACCCACTCTCCCAATTCAGGAGGCTGTGGGATCAAGGTGACCATGCTGGTTAATGGATAATTTTTCCTCTCACTCCATATTTCCAGAGATTCTGTATGGATTTCCATTACAATAAGGAACCTTTATCTTTCTCATCCTTGTAACTCTAAGGAAGGGACTTAACAAGTATGATATTGCCATTTTTCTCCCAATGGAGTCTTAGATTCTTCTAATTTGTATTCTAAATATACTAACCATTGTATATTTATATGAATATTCTTTCTCACTTTAACGTTGATAACTTTAATATAAAATATATCTTTATAAATATATATCTTTATTTTATAAAATCTCAAGTGATTCTGAGCTTAAAAAATCTTCCCAAAGGTAAGCTAAACATGAATCTATAAATTAGCTTGTATTTATGTGTGTGTGTTTAGGCATTTCACTATTTAATTTGTATTTATTTTGTAGTTAAAGTGATAATATAAAGTTATTATTTAAAACAAATAACTTTTTAAACATTGTTTATTAAGTAATTGACCCAACCTGCACATTGATTTGTGATGCCACTTTTTATCATATCAGATCACTATGTTAATGTTTCCAGGCTACATATCTTTCCACTGATTTGTCTGAATCTTCTTATGTATTGATACAAAAATGAATTAGGGTTCCCACTTCTCCACACCCTCGCCAGCAGTTGTTGTTGTTGTTCGTGTTTTTTATGATTGCCATTCTGATTGGAGTTAGGTGAAATCTCAGGGTAGTTTTGATTTGCATCTCCCTGATTGCCAATGATGTGGAACATTTCCTCATTCATTTATTGGC
Source organism: Graphiurus murinus (assembly GCA_004027655.1). Taxonomy (NCBI): domain Eukaryota; kingdom Metazoa; phylum Chordata; class Mammalia; order Rodentia; family Gliridae; genus Graphiurus; species Graphiurus murinus. Next base: position 34,451 of record PVLC010011089.1, read on the forward strand.
CATTTGTATTTCTTCTTTTGTGAAGTGTCTATTTAGATCCTTTGCCCATTTTTTGATTGGGTTATTTGCTTTCTTAGCTGCGATTTTCTTGAGTTCTTTGTATATCCTAGATATTAGACCTCTATCTGAGGTGTAACTGGCAAAAATTTTCTCCCACTCTGTAGGCTCTCTGTTGAGAGTCTTGATAGTTTCCTTTGCTCTGCAGAAGCTCTTCAGTTTAATGTAATCCCATATATTAATCTTCCTTTGGGCTGCTTGTGCTTTTGGGGTCTTGTTGAGAAAGTTTTGACCTGTGCCTATGTGTTCAAGTGTTGGTCCTATGCCCTCTTCAAGTATCTGCAAGGTCTCTGGTCTGACATCCAGGTCCTTGATCCACCTTGAGTTGACTCTTGTGCAGGGTGAGAAAGTGGGGTTTATTTCCATTTTCCTGCATATGGTTAACCAGTTTTGCCAACACCATTTGTTAAGGAGGCTATCTTTTTTTCCAGTGTATATTTTTGGCTCCTTTGTAAAAATCAGTTGACTGTAAGTCTGTGGGTCTGTTTCTGCATCTTCTATTCTGCTCCATTGGTCTATGTGTCTGTTTTTGTGCCAATACCATGCTGTTTTTAAAATGTAAAATATTTTTAAGTATGAAAGACCAAGTTAACCTTTATTACTTTTCTTTACCTCATATATATATATATATATAAAGAAAGATATCAGATATATAAAAATATATATTTGATGTGTATACATGGAAGTGAGAATATATATGTGGGTTTTGTGGGGTTTTTTTTCTTTAGAAAAATAGAATTTTGTTATATGTATTACTTGATTTTTCATGCACCAATATCTAGAAGCAATACACTCAATCCAATACTAGCAATTCATAGTAATTAACTTTTGTAGAGATTGTATATGCTACACACTGTGCAGAGCATTTTGCATGGTTAATTTTCTGTGTCAACTTGGCAGAGTCATGATGTCCAGACATGTGGCCAGACATTTTGCTGGATGTTTCTTTGGGGGAGAGTGGCATTTAAATTGGTGGAATCCAAGTAAAGCAGATTGCTCTCCATAATGTGGGCAAGCCTCCTCCAATCAGTTGAAGGCCTGAATAGAAATAAAGATTGAACTCCCTGGGTCAAAAGGAAATTCAGCCAGCAGTGGCCTTTGGACTTGAGGTGCAGGATCAGTTATTCCCATGGTCTTTAGCCTCATGATCTACCCTGCAGACTTTTTTAATTTGCCAGTCTCCAAATGTACTCAGGCCAATTTCTCAAAATAATCATTCCTTCATAAGTATACAGTGAGTTGTTCAATGGCTATATGACATAGGATGATATTATTACTCTGATGTAGAGAAGTAGTGAGATTGTGTTACTTTTGAATGAGTTAATGAATAAACATTTTGTGTGTGTGTGTGTGTGTGTGTGTGTGTGTGTGTGTGTGTGTGTGTGTGTGTGAGGGGGTGGTACTGAGGATTGAACCCAGGGACATTCTACCTCTGAGCTACACCCCAAGCCCAATTTTTTATTCTTTATTTTGAAACAAGGTCTCACTAAGTTGCAGAGGGCCTCACTAAGTAACTGAGGCTGGCTGCGAACCTGCGCCAGGCTAAACATTCTTTTAAAACTGTGTGTGTGTGTGTGTGTGTGTGTGTGTGTGTGTGTGTGTGTGTGTGTGTGTGTAATACTGGGGATTGAAATCATGAACATTATACCTCTGAGCTATACCACCAACCCTATTTTATTTTGAAACAGGACCTGACTAAGTTGCTGAGGGCCTCACTAAGTTGCTGAGGCTGTCCTCAACCCTGTGATCCTTCTGTCTCATCCTTCTAAAGTATTGGGATTATAGGCATGTGCCATTATGTCTGGCTATGAATAAACATTTAAAAAATGTCCCATGTTTAACTTCCATTATAATAAATATATATTGATACAATTCACATAAATAAAAGCCTTAGTAATTTATGAATTGAAAAGAGTCTTGATCCCAAAGTTTGAGAACTACTGGTTAGAGGCATTACAAAACTGGAAATATTGCCTGTGAAATTAATCCTGTTATTAATTAATTTAGAGATGCATTTTTACATTTTTTACAGAATTCCTTAATTCTTCCCACCCTCAAATCTAGGAAAGAAAGGGAAAAAATTAAACTTAAAAAGGATCATTATATCTGGGCATGGTGGTACACACCTGTAATCTCAGTACTTGGGAGGCTGAGACAGGAAGATCATAGGTTTGAAGCTAGCCTCAGCAACTTTGTGAGGCTCTCAGCAACTTGGTAAGACTCTGTTTCCAAATAAAAAATAAAATGGGTTGAAGGTGTAACTCAAAGGTAGAACATTCCTAGATTCAATCCTCAGCACCACAAAACAAAACAAAACAACAATAAAAGGGACATCATGATATCTTGACTGCAGTTGGCAATATTTACTGCTTTATTTGCCATGGGCAAAATAATTTTAGGCCTTAGGTCTATAGCATAGTCATAATTTTTACCAGTCTTATCTAATACCTATTGAATAAATGCTATCTTCTTACAACAGTGCATTAAAGGTTAACAAAACACTTGCTCAACTTTCTCAAGTGTCAAATATCAGACACTTGTGAGAGAGCCACTGCCAATGTATGTGGTGAAGAGAGATTTGCTGCTGGTGCTTGGGTGGACGGTGACTCTGCACTTTCTGGTCCAGCTTCCTGTGGGCTGCCTGGGCATTCTCCCAAGGGTGGAGCAAGAGCCATAACAGCCCAATACCACTTTCCTGAGTGTGGAAGGAGACTGACTTTGGAGAGTCTGAATGTATGTAGATCAATAACCTCACCTGGGGATGTGGCCTGGCTGGGCTGCAGGGCAGATAGGAGGGAATGTGGAAAGCTCATCTTCCAGCCCATGTTTGGCAAACATGTGTTCACCTGATCCACCAGAAAATATGCCACACAAAATCTCTTCCTCAGCATTAGTTGATGAGTCAATGAGATGAAACACAGGGATCCAGGACCCATCTGCAGTCTCACCACTGTTTCTGGAGAGTCTTGTTCTGTTAGAATTAATACCGCCATCATTCCTGATGTTTGCATAGAATGTTATGGTTTATGAAGTTCATTTACGATCCATATTTCCCAAGGACACTGTGTTGTAAACCAGGTACTATAGATCAGAAAGCTGAGAATCTGGAGGGTGAGCAGTTTACTCTAGATCATAGGTGGCAGGAGTCTTGGCAGACCTGGAGGCAGTCCATTTGGTTACAGTCTCACCTTAGGTCCATAGCCTAGGCAGATGGCACCCAAGGAAATCTTCCTCATTTTACCTGAAAGAATCCGACAGCAGGGATGTTTTTTGTATAAGTGTATTTAGAAGAAGGTAGAGAGAAAGTAGAAAGTGCATATTGAAAAAGAAGATAAAAGCCAGACGTGGTGGCGCACGCTTGTAATCCCAGCATTCGGGAGGCTGAGACCGGAGGATCCGGGTTCGTGGCCAGCCTCAGCTACCTAGTGAGGCACTCTGCAACTTAGTGAGACTCGGTTTCAAAACAAAGAATAAGCTCGGAGGTAGAATGCCTCTGAGTTCAATCCCCAGTACCGCAAAAAAAAAAAAAAAAAAAAAGATAAAAAATAATCAGGGCAAAACACTCGTTCTTTCATAAAAAATTGTGACAACTCTCACTTTACTAATGACACATAGGAAGTCTAAAGTAAGTCATCATTGTCAACTTCCAGAGACTAAAAAAAAACAAGTCTTGTATATGCACCAGAATCATCATTGGAAATAATATGAAAACACCTGTTGACACAAAGTTTTTTCTCTATTGGTGTCAGTAGCCAAAATGAAACAGGTGCTGAGGAGATTCCATGTTTGGGAGAGGAAGCCTTTGGTGACTATTCACCAGGATGTGCTTGAGGTCTCCAAGCATGCAGTGATGCAGAAGCAGTGGCCTGGGGCTGGAACCCATGCTGAATGCAGAATGGCCTTGTGTAGGACGAATTGGAGTTTCTTCAGCCATTAATTACTTTTACAGCTGCTGCTCTAAAAACAGAAAGGACAAAAATTGCACTGTTTGTTCCACTGGAAGTACAATGAGGACCAGAAAAAAAATCCATAGGCTCTGCCTTGCAAATGGATGAAACTTTTCCTCTAATATGTTTTGCTTACTTAAATATCACTTATAAAAGACAGGTAACAAATAACCAAGCATTAGCATTTAAAAAGAAGTGTCAAAATCATTAATAAGTTAGTAAATAAAATATAAGGGCCCAGTGAATGTAAGTTAGCAATTAGCCTGCCACTCCTGCAGGACGCCTAGATTCAGGCATCTGGAATGTTCTGTTGGCCCAGGTAACTGACTATGCTTCTGTTTTGGTGGAATGAGAGCTTATTAATATGAATTAAAAGGTACTTTATTAAAAAATTAAAATTTATTTCATCTTCAATTTATTTTGTGGGTTGAGATTTATCCTCTTCCATTCCACCCTGGTTTTGAATAGCTCCTCTGAACACCATTATATCTGTGCCCCATCCTGTTTGTTGGTTATTTCAACCTTAATTCCCTTTCTGGATCTTCTAGTCCATTTACCAGCACCAGCTTCCCCCAGATGAAGTTTCAGGACCAATCTCTTTTTCTTCCCTCTGAAGAACATTTATTTGCATTACCATTGCAGCTCCTAATTTCTCCACTGAGTAAGAACTACTTAGGATTCTCATAAATCTCTGGTTGCTATTATCCCATGATAGTAGCAACCTTGGATGCCATATTTAAAAAACATGTTTGAAATTAGGAGAGGCAGTTTAGAAGAAATTAAATGAGATAGCTACTCTTTCAATAGTTCCCTTCTGTGGGTCTTTCAAAGGTAGAGTTGATTATTGACAAAAGGAAAATCATTCACCAGAAATAAGCATATCAACCACCATGCTGTTGAGACAGGGTCTTTCAATTACTGACCTTTGGACATTCTTATTTTGGGTTGACATAGCCTTTTTAAAAAGTTTCTTCTCTCTATTTTATAAAATAAATTAATTACTTTATATAGTCAGGCATTTTTATGGGGTTTGCCATAATTCACTGACATTCTGTCTGAGAGTTTCTATTTTATGTTTATATCTGGACTAAAAATTTATTAGGTGAAGTTGAAGAATTTCTAACTGATACCAAATTATCTTATATGGAAAATATGGTACATCCATGTTTTGGTGCATTAATGAGTTTAACAGCCTTTGGATCACACACCAAACAAATAAAGCCATAGCAACATTCCTACTTGACAAGCAACTTATAGCAATAAATAAGCTATTATACATGAAATAGAATGTCAAATTTTTCTTCACTTCTCTTCCCAATTAGAAAATTTTAAAGAATTATTTTATAATTTATCTTTATACCATTATTAATGATAGTAAGAGTATGGGTTCTGGAGGAGACAGGCAAGGGAGACAATACTGGTCCTTCCACTTGGGGCTTGTAGGGGAGGAAAAACTTTTTCTATATCCTCTTATATTTGATAACTGGGGCCTTTGAATTAAACTAACAGAAGGTAGATCGACAGAAGAAAAGCATGCAATCTTTATCTTTTTGCATGCAGAGAGCTTCATAGAAAAAGAAGTGAAAAACCCAAAGAAGTGATTACACTTGGGGGCTGATATACCATTTTAACAAGAGGAGATAAATTGTGAAGAAATAGACAAAGCAAAGGGAGTTTGGAGTTCTGAGGGTGGTACATTGTGAGGAAGTGGTAGGTAAGGGTTATTTAGAAAGGTTTGTTTATAAAGACTCAGCTAGGAGCTGCCTGGATAAAGGTTGTTCTCTTCTTAGTATGAGGAAGGGGCACCTTTATAAGGGGAATTTATGCCCCACTTTCAGGAATACTGGGGAAGGACAGGGAGTTCTTCCTGTGTTTCTCTTTTTTCTCACTTGCCTTCAACTCAAAATAATCTTTATGCCAAAGTGGCATATTTGAGGGTGACACATTCTAATTCCTTTCAGGCTGTAGGACCTTCAGCAAGTCCTTATATATACTTCTCCAGGGCTCAGGTGAATTCCGTGCAAAATGGAAATAATAATAGCACTATCTTATAGGGTTGTTGTGGCTATTAAACAGATAATCTATACAGAACTCAGCACAGAGGTTGACATATAATAAGAGCATAACAAATGATAATTATTATTCTTTTATTTTAAATCTCCAATATCCCTTTTTATGCTTTCATGTACAAAGATATAGTAGACAGTAAAAGCCTATCAATTCTGCCTATTAATAAGTAAAAATATGCTGGAGATTTCATAAGAGAAGAGTTTTAAGTTAGAAAATACAGAATTTAGATTCAGATTAAATAATTTAGTAACTATAACCCCTTAGTTGTGTATGTTTGTGTGTGTTCTCATTATCTACTCTCAAAGCCAGGGTCATCCTTTTCCCACTCCATTCTAATCAGTCACCAGGTCATACAATATTTCCTAGCTCACATCCATTACTCCCTTTCAGTTCTGAATCCCATCCTATTAGATCTAGAGTAACGTAATGCCCTCCTAGTAGACTATCTCTTAATAACTTTCTCTATTTAACTCCACATTATGTCATAGGTTGATTTTCTTCAAAAACCTCTTTGCTTAATTTCTCAGATTTGCCACAATATACTTAGTAAGATTCTAATCCCTTGGTTTATCTTTCAAGATGCGGTGCAAACCAACTTTAGCCTACTTTCCCCGCTCCATTGCCCTAGGCCCTACCCCTGTAATCCACTCAAGTAAGAGGGAAATGCTCTGGCTTGGGAATAAGCATGAGGACTCAGGATCAGGCTCCCTGCATGAACTCCAGCTCCACCAGCAACCGATTTTAACTACATTTTCAGATATTCTGAATGGTGGAACAAGCATTACATGTACCTTGTTCTTGGTGGAAATGTGGACTTACGTATGTGAGTCCTGAACCATCTGTGCATTAAGGGTCCTCCCTAAATCTTCAGGGTGAGCAACTAACCTAATTTCCATATTTAAAGTAATTATCTAGATGGAGATTTCAAAATTTCTAAATCTAGAGAGATAGAGGATGGTTGGTAGCCAACGAAGGAATTTAGGGCATCATCAATGAGAAGTTTTCATGAGTCCCTTAGCTAAGATCCAGTAAAGTTCTCTGACCTGTAGGAGAAGAATTCCTCCAAGACCTCAATAGTTCTCAGCTTTTCTTAGCTATAATTTGCGCATGAACTGGGTTTAGAATTGGTGTTTAGACAATCATCTGCTCAGAAGCTACTATATATCTTGGATGATATTTATCAGGAGGTTTTTATGTCAACAAAAGTTCTTTGGAATAATGACAGTTACATTTTGGAACTCTTCGAATCTTCATACTCACCAATCTCCTAATTTTATAAATAAATAAATAAATAAATAAATAAATAAATAAATAAATAAATAAACGGAGTCACATTTACATTAAGTAGAAGAGGAAGGACCCCAACCTAAGTTTGTCTATTTCTAGAGATCTAAGTCTTACAGCTTTCTCCATATAGATCTGTATATCTCTTATTTATCTTATCCGCCGCCAGTTTTGATCTTTCATCCTCAGCAAAATTCTGAATGTAGGTTCTGCCTCTGAGCTGAAGGCATAGTTCATGAAGTTTCCTACTGCTCTTTCTTCATCCTCTTTTAACAGAGGATGGACTTGGAGGCAGACTTGGATGTTAAAAATATAGTTCCCATGTTATCCCTCGTAAAGATTTAAGAGAAAATGTCGAAAGAAAAGCACAGCTAAGCTAATAACTCAGTGTGTCTGTTAGTTATAACACAATAAAAGAGAGAGCCAGTCCCAGAATATAGCCAAAAGCTACATTTAGAAGATAAATGCAAGATATTTAGAAAGTACCTCATAAAAAATTTATGCTGTACTATTATGGCCTTGAAGCCAAAGCAGTCGATACATCAACAAATCTTTATAGGGAAACTATTATGTGACAGGCATGATCTAGGTGGCTGCAATACATCTGCCTTGCTTTATGAGTTTCATCTTTCCTATGGACTTTCTTATAAACTCTGCAACATTCCTATGTTCAAGCTACCTATCATAAAATATTATATAAATTATGTTAAATGGCAGGCTAGCAGTACCAGTGAATTTTTTAAGCCCATACTTTATTGGATTCATTCATTTTTATGACACTTTTGTCTGGAAAGATGAGATACTTTTCTATATATAATGACATTCTTGTAACTTATAATTTGACTAATAACTACAGTTTAGAACATTATTTTTTTTTTTACATCAAGAACTGCCATTTGAATGCTAGATCAAATTACTAATGATTTTTCTACAACTTTCATTCCTCCAGATCTGTTTAACTGAAGTTCTTTTTAAAAATATAGACAAAAAAAAAAATCTATAACTCTGGCACTCAAGTTTCATCAGACTGGAAATCCAGGTCAGTTAAAAAAATATTTCAATACCTTTTACCTATTAGAAAATATTTCATTAATGAACAAATGTTACATTTTTTAAAGACTTGACTTTGACCACTTTATTCTCATGATTTATGTCCTTTTGGACGCCTGAATTATTCACCTCACTAATTTGGTCCTGTGCCAAGGTGCACTGTTAAATCTTACTGAATGCCGCCCTGACTGATGTACTCCTTTCAGGCACTGTAATCCCTAGATTTCCTTTTATCTTTTCTTGTTCCCCCTGACCCAGGAGTGTTATAACTGTGTGACGCTCTCAGTCACAGGACGGGGCTATATACAGATGGTGCACATGCGTAAATGGGCAGAGTCCATCAGAACCAAGAAGTTCTTTCTCCTTGGGATATAATGACAACTGGCCTCTCGTTTGAAAAACATCAGGCCTCTTGCGCTTAAAAACAGGCAGGGAGCCAGCTGAACCCAGTTGCTATTTTTTTGGTATCCATTCTAAGAAGTTATCATTTTCATGAGAATGAGGTGCTTATTCTACCACAGACATTTGAACTTTGGAAAGCAGCTCTTTGTAGTTCTAATTTCTCCAAGGGCAGTATTTCCAGGCCTGTTTATGTCTTCTGTGTTTGGACATCTGAGTTTTCACTTCTCACTTTCTTTTTCTTTTCTTTTCTTTTATGTTATTTATTTATTTATTTATTTATTTATTTATTTATTTATTTATTTATTTTGTGGTACTAGGGATTGAACCCTGGGGCATTTTATCTCTGAGCTACACCCTCCCTATTCCTTTTTATTTTTTTGTTTTGAAGTGGGGTCTCACTAGGTTTGCTGAAACTCTTCCTACATTGCTAAGGCTATCCTTGAACCTGCGATCCTCCGGGCTCAGCCTCCCAAGTATTGGGATTATGTGTGTGTGCCAACCCACTCAGCTGACAGAGTTCTCACTTTCTGAGGCTTGCCTTTCCTGCACGCTCTATCCCACTGTAGCTATGTGGTGACTTGGTAGCTAAAGTATAAGCTGAAGTAATTATGATGTTAATTCACACTATTTTATCTCATTCTATTTTATCTCATTAAATGCTTTTTTCCCCCCTTGTGCAGTGCTGAGGTTTCAACACAGTGGCACGCTACCACTGAGCTACACCCCTAGCCTTTCTTATTTTATTTTGAGACAGTGTCTAAGTTGCTCAGACTGGCGTTGAACTTGGGATCCTCCTGAGTAGGTAGCTTGGATTATTGGTGTGTACCGCCATGCCCAGCTAATGTTCTCTTTTGATATATCTATAAAATTGCTTCAAATCACCACTTCATTTTGGCAATGCTAATTTTTTATACAGTAACAATACTACTTTTTTTTTGCTCTTCCTGCAACATAGAGTGGGTTTCCATAATATGGCTGATTGTTATCATGCCATTGTAACTCCTTTCCTAACACTCCTAACATACCAGATGTTGCACAAAAAGGTACCAAAATATCTTTTGTAATTATTGTCAGCAAGTTTCTATTGATAGGTTGCTCTAAACTTCTAAACTCTATTTATTTATTTATTTACTTATTTTCTATGCTGAAATCGAACCCAGGGCCTTGCTTAGCAGGTGATTTACCACTGAGCTACATCACCTGCCTATTCTGTTAGACCCAAAGGCCTAGTTTGCTAATGAGAATCAGCTTTGAGAATCAGAGATTTATTTTTTCTAAATAAAGCAATGTATAATTGATTTTGGAGTTAAACCCAAATGACTTTTTCATGACTGTTCTAGATAGAATGTATGTGTCCCCTTCAAATTCATATGCTGAAGTCCTCACCCACAGTGTGTGTTTATTTAGAGATGGGGCTGCTAAAAGAATAACTGAGGTTGAATGAGATCATAAGGGTAAAGTTGGTCCAATAGGACGAATGCCCTTATAAGAAGAAACACCAGACACCAGAGAGCACTTGCTCCTGCATACTCCTTACCCCAACACCACTCCACAAAACAACTCGGCTGGCACTGGCATTGGCAACGGCACCTTGATCATGGGCTTCCTAGCTCCAGAAGTGTGGAGAACATTTTTGCAGTTTAAAGCACCCAATTTATGGTATTCTGTTGTGGCAGTGCAAGAAGACTAAGAAAATAACTAAGTTATTTTCTGAAAAAAAGTTCAGCTAAGCTATTTTCAAATTGGAAATGCAAAATAAGATAACTCAACGTTGCATTTTCCAAAATAATTTCTATAATTGAGGTATTTGAAAACCGTGGCTGCTTTATGTTACAGGGCTTTCTCTGTGGGATTCCACTACAAAATACATACAACACCTGAAATCTCAGTAAAAGCCACTTAAAACTATTGATTGAGGTATATCTCAGTAATGACACTCAAATTTTGTGATAGTTTTAAACTTCTGAGCAAGGTGTAGCATTTATTGTCATTTATGGACCTATTGAAATTGCTAAGAAATTGAAAGTGAAGAAAAATTTCTGAAATTATAAATTTCTAAAAACTGCCTGAGTCCTAGACAGTTTATAAAATAAAATCTTGCTTTCTGATATTCATTCACTTAACTATTTATAGTTAGGCAATATTAGTTACACAGTTATATAGTTCAGCAATATAATTACGTATTTAGGCCATTAGCAGTAAGCATTTGCAGTATAATTTGCATTGTGGCTAAAAGATATCAAATGAAATTTGCAGTAGTAATGATTTTGATAAGGGAAACAAATTATTTGATTGTTATAAAATTCAGAGGTTAATCAATTTCCAGCATCTTATCCAAGAAGGAAGCCTTTTTTGTTTTTTCACTCTTTTCCTCCAAACACAATAAGCATGATTTTCATGAGGTCACAAGATCCTATCTTTCAATAATAGAATATTTTAAATGATAGATAAGCTTTTTAAATTGAATTATAAATGTATATAATCCAAACAATAAAACTGGAGCATTTCTATATTAGGCAAAAATTATCATGTTAATATAGTATTTGTTCAACATGAGCAGGTATTGAAGTCAATATGAATAAAATATAGCAATGCCTAGAAATAGCATACCTGCAAAATTTAGTATAATTTCTGGTTCTAGAATAGGTCTCTATTAAATGGCATTCCCATCTCCCAACCAAATTAATTGCTATTAAGATAAATTCTCATGCATATCTTTGCTTTTTATGACATTTGCCATATTTATAATTAAGTAACCATTTATATAGTGATCACAAGGCAAAAGATTCTAAGCTCCATTCGGGCAGCACTACATCTGTCTTTTTCACGGTTGTGTCTCTAGGACCTTTAACAATGAGCACTCAATGACTATTTGATAGATTAATGACCAAATGGAAGGGGAAAAGGATGACTCAGTGAAGTTATAAGTGAAAGCAATACTGCCAGGTGAAGTCATAGGAGTGATAGAAAAAGAACATCTTTCAGAGTCATTCATAATTTAGAAAGTGAAAAAATCTGGAGATCTTTGGAAAATGGTTCATCCAATTTCCTGATGGAAACCTCCCACCTAGTAAATTCAACCTAATTATCTATAAGTAACAAATACAAGGTTCAAAAGAAGTATGTAAGGAGGTATTTTGAAATCAAATCCCCAAAATAAATCCCTTAGAGTATATCACTTGCAGCAGTTCTCCTTACCTGATTGAGCACTAACTAATACATCATGCAACAGTGTCAGTGTTTACCTTGCTTAGGCTTTGTTGAGTTTCTGGGGTCTGCTTAAATATGTACCATAAATCATGGAGATTCCATTATTATTTTTTTATCTGCTTTTTTTTTCTTGCTTGCTTCAGTTTAGATAATTTCTGTTGTTCCATTTTCAAGTTTACTGATTGTTTCTTCTGTAGTATCTAATCTGCTGATAAGCTCCTTCGATGAATTGCAAATTTTGATATTATAATTTTTGTCTCTAGTATTTCCTTTTTTATAGTTTCTAGTTCTCTGTTGAGATTTCTTATTTTCTTCTTTTTAACTTCCTTTCTTCCTTTTGTGGGGTCTTAGCCCGGCCGGAAAGACCTCGCCTCTAGATGGCGCCTGGCAGAGTGCCAGAAGTGGCTGCAGGTGGTAACATCCTAGGGCTGCCCCACGCTAGAGCGCATGCACCAGCACGCCCAGCCTGTGGCCTGCCCAGGTGAGAGCTGTATGCGGGCACCTCGTGACTCAGGCCCTGCGTGGATTTAAGAGTCTCCACCTCTCGCCAGAGAGAGAGGAAGTCGAGTGGTTGTTGCTGTTGCTGTTGCTGTTGCTGTTGCTGTTGCTGTTGCTGTTGCTGTTGCTGTTGCTGTTGCTGTTGCTGGAGCTGGAGGTGTAGGTTGTTGGGGGTCTGTTGGAGAGGTACTATTGCGAGGAACGGTTACGGAGAACGAGAGTGGGGTGAGAGAAGCAGGGTTAAGAGAACGGTTACTATTACTGCTTGGGTAGTGTCCTTGATCCGAGAGAGAGAGAGAGAGAGAGAGAGGGAGAGAGAGAGAGAGAGGTATAATAAAGAGAAGTTTGAACCAGCAATGTCCAGTCATCGTCTTTATTGGGGCCTCACGGTTGAGGGTTCAGCCTGGGGTCTCGATACCTTTAAATCCTTGAATATTATTATAATACATCTTTTAAAGACATGGTCTACTAATTTATCATGTGTGCCATATTTGGGTCTAGTTTTATTGTTATTCTGGTTGTGGGTCACATTTGTTGAAATAGGGGAATGCTTTCCAGGCCTCTCCAAAGTTTCTCTAGAATGAACTTACAATAGACAGAGGAGTAAACAAATTTCTTTCATGTGCACTGGGGCATCACAGAAAGGTAGTAGCCAATAGCCCAGTGTGGCTCACATGCTTCTCTGTCCTCCTTCCTAAGGAAAAGGGAATGGGGGAATTTAGGCAAGTTTTGAGACATAGTAGATGATTATTAGAGGAATGAATGGAACAAGAAAATAGACAATAGTTGCTATCTCTAGAAGAATGAATGGCCCCAGGGACATACAATAACTTGTGACAAAGTCTGTCCCAGTATCGTGACATTTATCAATCTTCCTTCCTATGATATGAAACCTTCCTATGAACTAATGAAACCTCAAGGAAGGATCAAAGACAATTATTTTCTCTTTGATAGGTTCAATATCTGCCAACCTTGAAGGACTTATCATTTAAAATAATCAGTATACCAGGGTGTCATGTTTTGGGGTGAAATCCTTATGCTCCTTCATTTCATGTGTAGTAATTTTTTATTTTATACTGGCCATTATAGATACCACACCGTTGACAGGATTTTATGATTGCCCTTAATAGAGTGTTGAGTTTCATTCCATTAGGCAGTTAGTTAACTCACAGATGAACTTGATTATTTCCAGACTTGCTAAGGTTAGTAAAGAGTAACCTTTTCTCTAGGATTAGATTGTCCTAACTTCTAAGTTAATGGCCTTTATGGAGTTTCTATGGCATTTGCAGTGTT